>CABFWO010004289.1:21289-67921 GCA_902155825.1 Timema genevievae | reverse complement strand
TTTTTGCAGAAACGTTATGACTTTTTCTCAGCATCAAGCTCACGATGGGACATTTAAAACGTTATTTGGAGAAAAATGATACCGAAGTGGTAAAATCTTTATGTGAGACTCGATGGTCTGCTAGCGCAGTTGCACTAAAAGTCTTAGTGCGAGGATATAAATAAATCCAAAATGCCTTGAAATAAATTTATGAAGACTCTTCTGTAAAACCTGAAGCTCGAATGGAAGCTCAAGGTCTTAGTATCAAATTTCATAGTTTTGATATTGCTTTCTTATCTGTCTTATAGAACGACATTTTAGTGAGAGTCGATAAATGCAGCAACAGCTTACAAAAGTAAACTCTCAACTGCTTTGGTTATCTCTGGTTTCGAAACCCCAAACTACACTAGGACTAGGAAACGTAAATTATTTGTTGATGAAACACGAGGAATCGAAGACACGCTTGGCGAGAAATCAAGATTTACATCTGGTGTTTTTCTCATAAGGATTGATTCATTGATAATCAATTTACTTAAGAGAAGAAGAGCGTATCAAGTAATGATTGATTACTTTGAAGTGTTGACATTTCTATTATCACCAAAAACAGCAAATGAAGATATTATAATGGCTGCAGTGAAATTAATACAGTGCTATCCAGATAGCATTAATGGTGATTTTACAAATGAGTGCTCTCATTTCAAGATGTATATTGAGCTAAAAAACTGACCAGGATTATAACTCTACTTTTACATAAGATATAAATAGCCTCCAAAATACTTTTCCTAACAAGGAAATTGCTTTGAGGATTTTTCTTACCATACCAGTAACTAATTGCACAACTGAAAGTGGAATTTAAGTACTAAACAGGGTGAAGAAAATTAAGAGATCAGTTATTGTGGACAATAAACTGAATGCTCTTGTGTTGATGTGTTATGAAAAGCAATCAAACTATACTGAAGTTATAGACAGGTTTTCTTAGGCAAAAGCTAGAAATAAATATTAATTTGAATCATGTTTTTATTACAAAGTTGTTATTCATACAAATGGTAGATTTGTAATAAAAATTGTCTTAAAGTGTTCGCAACAAATGTAGTTTTTTTACTATGGCCCTAAATATTACTAGTAATAAATAATCAAAATAACCGAAAGGTTGGCTATTCATCGTACAATTTCAATTATAAAACGTAGCTACTAATAGTTGGACAAGCTTATGAAAATGGAGAGGTTGTTATCAAAAACAGGATTAGTCCAGAAATATAATTTTTGAGATAATCATTGCAATTTGTTCTTATTTGGAAGCACTATCTGATGGTATAAATGGTTCATGCAAAAAAAAAGGGACCTGTATCATTGACATTAGTAGTTGAAGATATGGTGTTTCTGCAAAATATGGATATGTCCATAGCCTTTCTAACAAATACCGGTAATGTCCTGGAAAAGTCCAGTTTATGCCAGAAAAATTCTGTGAAGGCGGCGATAGTGTAGCACTTACTATTTGATTGTTGGCTTTGGTTTTGCTTAGTCCGTGTTTTGGTTGTGTCAAGTTGGCAATTTTTTCCTTTAAAGTGTTAATGTTCGTGTTAAATAGTATTTATCTGTGTGTAATAGTTAATTATCGTTTTGAATGCAAGAACAAGCTCCTGTTGGACAATTGCCACGAAAAGAAAGAAGACAGCTAGAAACGCAAAAGTTAGAGGACAGGAAAACATAAATCATGCTGGAAAAATTGTGCCACAACTAACCACTGGTGATGATTGCAGGTAAATCTGTTTTTCAAATAAAACATAACATCAAAATATTAATTAAAAACTTTCATTTGTAGGTTTTTAATACTAACATTAGGTAATAATATGAACTATGTTGTAATTGTAAAAATAACCTAACTCGTTAACTGTGGCAGGTGTTCAAAATTTCACTGCTTAGAGAAAATACCTGAGGCCCAAAGGAGGTAAATTCTAGAGGACTTTACATATAAGTGGTTTGATTTCTCTCCACATGATTGCCCGGAGACGACCACGGACTGCAAATGAAGAAGACAGTAAATACCAGGCAGCATCTTATACATATAAAGTTCGTTGTGCAGGTAAATAAATTCCAGTTTGGTGCGACCGGTATTCGAAGGTTCTACTATTATATGCTTCCTATTACTCTACCATTGTCTCTACAAAAATAGAACGAAGCAGAGATTATATATCTAACATTTCATAACCAGCAACAATATGACCAAACTTTGTCACCATGGAGCAGATCCAGAAACTTAACAATAATTATTAAGGATGAACAAAGCATCCTCCCAACTGAGTTGTCATAATATTCAAAGGTCCAGCTTTTCGGTGCTCTCAATGTACGTCCATACCAAGTGTTAAGTTCTTCCCTTCCTGCAACAATAGAAACAGGGTTTCCCACCGTAGTCACTGGTTGGTGTGGCCTCAGCCGAAGGGCTTCTGGAGTAAACACCTCCTATGGGTAGTCTTTAAACTGGTCTCAACAGCTCCGAATTAGCCGTCTTCAGTCGGACAGTTCTGACAGCACCACCTAACCTAGGAAGAATTTATATGACCTGACCTAATGGCCAGTCCAGCCGCTTGCTGTTGTCACTTCCAATCAGCACGACGTCTCCAAAAGAAATAGGTTGATCATCTTTCCTGGATTCCACTTGCTGTACAAGTTGACTAAAATATTCTGATCTAAATATTCTTCTCAGAATTTCACGCACCTGCTGCTGATATCTGTGCCTTTTGGTGAGATTAACTTTGTCAAAGGTGTCTAGGTCAGGTACTCCTACCAAGTAGTCTTTTTGTAGAAACATTAATGGATCATCAGCGTTTTTGGACATGTAAGTGATAGGTCGGGAATCTATAACCACCTCGGCATCACATAAACTGGTGGATATATCTTCGTATTTTAAGGAAACTTGCCCCAAAACTTTCCTCAATAGTTTTTTGACCATTTGTATAACTATTTCCCACCAACCATCCAACCAAGCGGCAGTTGGAGGGTTGAATTTCCACTCAATTTTTCTTGCCGTACTGTAACTAAATGCATTCCCAATCAACCTCCCCAAGGGCATTTGCAGCTCCAAAGAAATAAGTCCAATTATGGAGGGTTTACCACGGCGCGCTATAAAATGTCTCAAAGCTTGCAGGAAGGCTGATGGGGAAATAGACGTAACTAGCTCAAAATGCATAGCTCTATAAACAGCACATGTGAAACACAGATCCTTGTTTTAACTTCACCTTTTAGGTAGAGAGGTCCAGCCAGATAAATTCCTGTGATTTCAAAACTGCTGCATCTCATACTCTGTTTGTTGGAAGAGGAGCGGTCTCCACGTTTACACTCTTCCCTACGTGCCTTCGACATATTACACAGGTAGAAATTACTGCTAGAACAGTTTTCCTGGCATTCATTATACAATACTTTTCTCTTAGTATGCTTAACAACATGTGTTCCAGCATGATATTTTTTTTGTGCTCTGTAAATTATTATTATTATTATTAAGAAGGTTTAGAGATACATCGACACATAAAGGTCATTAACACCATAAAAAAAGTAAAATCCTTGTTTGGAAAACAAGAGAAGTGATACACCTGCTTTAAAAAATACAGGTGTATTCACTAAGTTAAAAAGACAAAACAAACATATTAAAATATAGCACTTTAAAGGGACGAGACAAACATGTTAAAAAGATAATATATTGAAAAGGCAAAAATTACATATTAAAATATAATCTGTTAAAAAGACAAAAAAAAAGCCCATTTAAGTTTACTACAAATGTTAAAAATAATCTCAATATGAGATAATAACCAATATAGTCGCTTTATAAAAGCGACTCAAATGGAATTTCAAAGATTCGCTCAGCGTATAAAATTGAGTAAACAAATGACTCCATCCACGCTGTCATGTAATAAAAACCAAAAGTCACCTCTAAAATTAAGTGCCAGGCGAATAGAGGCGTACTTGCGACACTCCACCCAAATGTGGTACACAATAAGGGGAGCGTCGTAAAGCTCACATACTGGAGATGGATCCCCTCTTAATAAAAATCCATGAGTTAGAAATGTATGCCCGACTCGGAGTCTCATCACGACGAACTTCTCTCTTCTAGACTTTCATATAGAAGAGGACCATTGCGACACACCACCCTGATGAACTGCAGCTTGTTCTGAGCAGGAGTCGAAACCCACTGCTCGTGCCAGGTGCGTAAGACCCCACGCCAAACATCAGCCTTTAGGTCTAAAAAAATGACACCCAAGCTCACCTCAGGAGGAAGATGGACTACCTCCTTGTCTGCCTAGTCCTCCAGTTTATTTTCTAAAAGACCAGCATGAACAGGAATCCAGCAAAAGACAAGCCGGGCGTTTAATAAATCAATTTAAATATTTTCCTCATATATCATCTGCACGAGTGTATTTCAGGCGTACAAAGTGCCAACATAGCACTCAGAGAATCCGTGCAGATGAGAACAGAAATGTGACAATTACAATTTTCAAAACACAAAGATTTAAAATAGGCGTATAGTTCTGCCGTAAAAACACTGGATTCACCAGGTAGACCAAATTTAAAATTGTTTCCCTCCACGACAAATCAGCACCCCACGGAGGCACCACATTTTGAACCGTCCGTGTGGATGTGCTTAAAACTTTGAAAGCGAGTGGAGAGGAGCTCGTTAAAGGGCCTCTCATATATAACATGTGAGGTGGTAGCTTTAGGAAACTTGGCAAGATCAATATGGCATTGAGGTCGGCCTATCTTCCAGGGAGAAACTCGAACTGGAGATGTGTGGATAGCCTTCGGCAGGAATATCCCACACGTGTCAAAAACCGACAGCATCCTGACCCCAACCGGCCTTTTACTACGCCATTTGGTTACATATAAGACATGGTTGGAGAAACGGAACACAGGACTGTAAGCAACATGCTTTGGCATTCAGTGCAGTTTCAATACTTAAGATGCCAGAATATAGGACCGCTAGTAAGAAAGAGGGGGCTCACTGGAGTCAGCACAGATGCTGACCACTGGACTGGGACAAAAAGCACCAGTAGCCAGTCGAATGGCGGCGTGGTTGACACTATCTAGCATCTTTAACGCCGAAGGTCTGGCCGAACCAAGAACAAAGCTGCCGTAATCAAGTTTCAATCTTACCAAGGGCCTATAGAGGCGCATCAAGGTTTCCTTTTCAGCACCCCAAGAGGGACCGATAACAATTTTAAGCAAATTGAGTGCTTTTACACATCTAACTTTCTGGTCTCTGATGTGGGGGATCTAAGTTAATTTAAATCAAATAAAAGTCCCAGGAACATTAAGGTTTCTGAGACTGGAAAAATAACAAGGTTCTTTAAAATAATGGGAGCTGGCTGTATTCCTCGTAATCTACAAAAGTGGAAAACCGTCGTCTTGGCTGTAGAAAAGCGAAAGCCATTACGCGATGCCCACGTCTAAAGATTATTGACAGATGGTTGTATCTGCTAGTCAGCCCGGTGGAGACTCGATGAACAGCAATAAATTGTGTAGTCATCCACAAAAAGGCATGGACGGACAGGTAGGCGCACGTTGTCCACAATGCTATTTATAGCGATGGCGAACAACGTAAAGCTTAAAATACTGCCCTGAGGCACCCTATTTTCTTGAATAAAATCATCGGATAAGGTGTTGATTAACCTTACTCGGAAGTGTCTATCTGACATAAAATTATTAATAAAAACCTGAAGATTCCCCCGGAACCCCTAATTAAACAGAGTATTTAAAATCCATACCGCCAGGTGGTATCGTACGCCTTCTCCAAATCAAAGAAGACAGCCAAGAGGTGCTGTTTATGGAGTAAGGCGTCACGAACTGCTGTCACAAGGCGAACAAGGTGATCCACCGTGGATCGGTTACGGCGGAAACCACATTGCATAACAAATAGTAGATTGCGGGATTCTAAATAGCATATAAACCGTGTATTAATCATTTTCTCTAATATTTTGCATACACAACTAGTTGAGGCTATAGGGCTATAGCTAGTTGGCTCTAATTTATACTTGCCAATTTTATGTATAGGGGATAACTGTTGCTTGCTTCCAGAGTGTTGGGAACTGACGAGATTCTCAAACACTATTGTAGAGGTCTAAGAGGAACGCCATCCAGCAGGGGTCAACTGGCGTAATATTTCATAATGAATAGCATCAGGGTCGGAAGCTGTGCTGCCCGCCTGGGACAGGACGTAGGTCAGTTCATCTGAAGTAAAGTGGGAGTAATAATCCTCCCCCCGACTTTGACTAAAATTAATGGTATGGCGCTCTATGCTCCGCTTATGCACTGCAAACTCGTTAGAGTAGCTCACAGTGCTAGAAATAGTGGCGAACATTGAATACCTCCACAGGGGAGGAGACAAGCAAACCGTTAGACATGAGAGCAGGTATATTATTGATGTAATTTTTGCTACTAGGTAATTTACAAATATTGTCCCAAATCTTAGTTGTGGGAGTATAAATTGTAAGAGTATAATTATACTGTCTCCAAGACAGACTCTCTTCTGCTTTCTCAAATTATATGGCAAACTCGGGCACGTAGAATACGGAATGACTCCAGATTATCTAAAGTAGGACGTCGATGAAAGAGACGTAGGGCCCTTTGACGATCAGAAATAGCCAACCGACACTCCTCGTTCCACCAAGGAACAGGACGGTGGCGTGAATTTGGCGAGGATTTAGGGACGGATTCCAACGGCACCATGATGACCTATAAGTAAAATTCCAAGCCTTATTATCGACGTCAGGAGAAAGGGGTTCATTAAATAGGGCAAGCTCGCGAAATTTATCCCAGTCAGAACGTTTAAGCACCCATTGTGGTACCCGTTCTATACCGGGAGGATCTTGAAGTGGTGAAAGCAGAATGGGAAAATGACCACTGCCACATAGGTCCGGGTGAACCTCCCAAAGGAAGTGAGCAGCAATCCCGGGACTAAAGAAAGTTAGGTCAATGGCAAAGGATACACCATTAAAGGATGAAAAGTGCATCTGTGTCCCGGTGTTTAGTAGCACCAGGTAACCCGAGACAAGAATACTTTCTTCTATCCTCCCACGAGCATCTATAAAATTAGATCCCCACACCAGTTTCTGAGCGTTAAAATCCCCCAAGATGATATAGGGGGCGGGAAGTTGTATAAAGAGGGCCTATAGGCTCCTTTTTGAAACACATTCACCTGGTGGGAGGTAGATGCAGCATACTGTTACTTCCATTTCAAGGGAGATTAGGACAGCAATCACTTGGAGATCGAATACGATATTAACATATTTATGATATATACTGCTTCATGCGAGTATAGCCGCAACTCCTTTAGCCCTATCAATGAATGGCTTGTCGGTACGATATACATCGTACCCACGAAGCATCGGAAGTGGGTCTCCTGCAAACACAAGATGGAAGGATGCCGGGATGAAATCCCTTGTTTAATTTCCTGTACAAAAGCATAGAAACCCCTAAAATTCCATTGTAGTAGCAACATTATTTATTAATATAAAGTGTAACTATCCTCACAATCCATGAAACTATCTCTTAGGAATAAAAATTGATTGAGGACCTTTCCATGTCCTCTTGCCTATCCCAGCCTCTCTTCGACTTCCCGCTTCAAGAGAGGCTTTGGTTTATCCTGGAGAGACTGGCTCGTCGGATTCTTGCGCAAAGGCTTATTTAAGGCCCTCGATGTTTTTTTTATAGTAACTTTTTCGACGGTCCCTCGCTGATCCTTCCTTAAGGCACCAGTTGGACTTGCCTTTGCTACCTCACCTGTTCCGCCACTCATCCCAACCTCCGTAGGCCAGTGGCGAGATTGAGCGGCTTGACAACGACAGCACTTAATTTAGAACCCCGAAGAGGGTTCGAGGGTGTTTCCCGATGAGGGCTGGAGGGGGGGTTCGCCAAGGAGGACTCGGGGTTGAGCCTCAAGAAGGGGACCTCGGGAGTATAGGTGGTGGAGACGACCTCAATGGATTCGCCTCCTGTACTAAATGTTACGCCATTTTATTTGGCACTGCTTTACTTTAATGACTTGAGTAGACACAAATGGCACTGGTTGAGTAGACAACTTAGCAAGATTAACTGCATAGTGAAAGTTGGGACAGTTTATTTTCTGGGTAACAATTTGGCTGTATGATGTCTGAAGTACCGGGGCCTGACTGGACACGTATTCCTTGCGTGCCTAGGCATAAGAGATCTTCTTTTCAGATTGAATATCCAGGACATATTTCTTTACCTTTCATTTAGGACAGGCCCGAGACTAAGCAGAATGCGGACCCTTGCAGTTGACGCAGAACTTAGAAGACTCACACGGAGTATCGTGAGGCTCCTGTCCGCAATCTGAACAGGTTGACTTTCCACGGCATCTAAGCTTCGTATGCCCAAATTCCTGGCACTGTAAACAGTAGTGAGGGTTAAGGACATACGGCCGGATCCTGAGCACGTGAAAACCCGCTCGGACCTTGTTTTGAAGTTTAGGATTCGCAAAGGTGAGGATACACGTATCCGTCTTTTTCTCTTTTGTTAGTTCTTTTTGGTGATGATATAGTAAACCTCGGTGATATACTGCAGGGAAAGATCTTCACAGATATCCTCAATGCTTACGCAGTCGAGGTCATAGCAAGTGACTATTCCCTTCCAAACATTAAGGAAAATGTGTGGCTCCACCTTCACCTGTAATTGAGCCGAGCTACTCACTGGTGTCTCAGTTATTGCCATTACGTTTGTCGTCTGGGTGTCAATGATGGTCTGTATCTTTCTGTTCCATCGCGTAGTTTTCTGATAGAGACGGCTGATTTTGCCGCTCCATTTATTACTCTTTCGATTATAAATGGGCTGACACGTTTCAGGGACTCGTCGTCTACTCAAGATATTACCAAGAAGCGGGACAGGGACTCACCACTTTCTGGACTTTCAACAGAACAGGCCTGGAAGGCCTTGCCCGTTTCCTCTTCTTATCGCCATCACGACCCTGTGAGGTGTCAGTAGAATTTGGCAGTATGGTGCAAGCGGACAGTAAGGTGTCAGCTGTGACAATAGTTTCGAGCATGCCGTATTTGGGGACAACCTGCACAGTACTCGGATCGTAGACCCAGGGTGATCCAAGTTGATACTACCACATATGGCCCTGTTAACTCTCCAGACGAGAAGCCCCAGACTACACTAGACATGACAACCTTCGCATAGGGCATCGCCGAGAGAGAGGTCGTCGCAGCAAGTGGGTGTAGGAAAGTGCCAATTTTACGNTCTGTTCAACCCCTCAGGGGCTAAGGTCGCTAGCCAAGCATCCCCCTCCCTTTCTTCGTGGCCGCTCGGCAGCGAGCCGAGTCCACCCGAACTTCCCAACTAGGGGGGGGGGGATAAAAATAGCAGACGGACAGCTAGCTAGCATCAGTCACCCGTTGTACAGCTCCGCGCTGGGCAACCACCCACTTGGTGAAATAAACCGCTATTACGTGTTCGCGTGTCTTTTATTTTCTCTCCTCAACGGCCCAAAATAACCTCCCCTTCCTGCCCGGTCCACCGCGGTAACTCGCAGGACCTTCCTTCTTGCCCGGTCCACCGCGGTAACTCGCCGGACCTCCCTTCCTGCCCGGTCCACCACGGTAACTCGCTGGACCTCCCGTCTTCCCCGGTCCACCACACCAAACCTTCCTTCCTGGTGACTCACCAAACCAACCCTCCAGGTTTCCTCTCTCAAATGGGCCCTAATAAAAGGGGCTACACCAGCCGTTCGGGAAAGAAGGAACAAGCCCGCCGCGAGAAGGACGAAAATTTCCGCGCATCACACCCAGGTTACTCAACCGTGGCTAGCAACCCAGCCGCGGGACATGGGTGGACCCCAAAACGACCCACCACCCCAACCTCCCGCACCTCGCCGCTACCGAGGAACTCTATCTCCCTTTCCAGCTCCCCCCAAAACAAGGAACCCAACATCCCCTCTCCCTACACATCAGCCCCACCACCCGAAACTACCTTGACTCCTTCCGCCAACCGACCCCCTTGTCACCTTTTTCTCAAACCCGGCCAGCCTACCACCTTCAACCCATATCCACTCCTCCCAGAGCCTACCAGTTCTCCCCCACATCCACCCCGTACACCAGTCAGGGAGACCCGTGGGCAGTACAGGCCACCCAAGCCAATATCGTCCCGACGAAACAAGAACCGGGGGTCATCAGGAAACTAGCGCAGCTCTTCTAGACCCGACCCCCAGATCCAGCAGGTACGTGAGGGTCCATTTACAATCGGGGATGATGACACAGTGGTATCCAATAATCGTCTGAGGATAGCCATGTTAGCTGCCAAGGTCGTCAACGGAGGAGCCTAAAATCTTTCATGCAGGGGAAGGGAATAAATATATAAGGAAAGAGAAGGAATAAGAAGGAAAAAGAAAGGGAAGGGAGAAGAAGGAAAAAAGAAAGGGAAGGAAGAATAACAGCAGCTAAAGAAAGATATAGGATAGATTTGTCCTGCACGAGATACGTCCTGAACAGAAGCCTCCCTTTTAAGTCGCCTCTTACAACAAGCAGGGGCTACTGCGGGACTATTCTAAACCCGTCCCGCAGGAGGCCCCAGCAAACTGTTGGCGATATAAGTAGATATTACACAAGTGAACCCAATAAAAATAAATTGAAATTACTTCTTAAAATGTCCCCTTATTCAACAATATCATATGTAACAAATAGGTTCCAATCTATATCTATAAAAGCCAAATACCACTCACTCACTGACTAAGCACTGTATCTCAAGAACAACAAGGCTTAGGAAGCTGAAATCCTTTATGGTGATTCTTCTTATACTATAGAGGTGCACTAAGAAAGATTTTAAAAAAATCTATTCCTAAAAGAACTAAAATTGGCCCAAGGCCTAAACCCATTTATCAGTTTATTTCCTGGGTAACAAGACATAGAGCGCTGAAATTTCGCATGACGGTATGTCTCGTATGTTCAATGTTCAATAAGAAAGGGTTTTTAAAAATTTAGATTCTAAGTGGCCTAAAGCTGGCCTCAGACCTAAACCCATTTATTACTTTTTCTCGTCCCGTACCGGTTACTAATGTATTTAACAGTTGTGTGGGGTCTGTTAACAATTTTTCCTATTTCCTTTATCAACTGGCATTCGTTATGTAAGCGTTTAATAACTTTTCATTCAGACTCCGTTGTTTCCTTGGATTTCCGTCCCATTGTAATTTTACATATTTTTAAAAATAAACTTTGAACTAATCTTTATTTTCAAGTGTTTAGAAATGAACTGAGGTGTATAATAAAAGTTTTTAAATGAATAGAGGTGTGAAATAAATATATAAATTGTTTTTAATATGTAATAATTACAGATTAAAGGCCATTGTACGAATACTTTTTACTGCATGTTTTGATTCCGTTTATTTATTTTACAGCATATGTAAGTTGTTACATAATTTATGTTTCTTGAACTAGGTTTTATTTGATCTAAAGCCACGTACGGATACAAACATTTATTTGAAAACGATAAAATTTGTATACACACAAATTAGAATGTAAAAAAATTAATTAATTTACACAAGTATACGAATATTTGACTCTAACTGTAGCTACCTACTTTTAATTCAGAGTCTTTTTATCACAACGCTATAGTAACGTTCCGGGTTCAGTCCAGTCACTACTACGCTACTGTACACCTGTGTCATCCCATTCTCTTACTTTATTTTCCCTTCATGTCCAATTTAGTTTTTTCATATATTTTATAGTTCAAAATACCTACATTTAATTCTGAATCATTTTTATTACAATGCTATAGTCGTTCTACCAGGTTTTCCTTTCATTTTTAGCATTCCATTTTAAGATAATATTCTATTCACATATACAGAGTTCATTTTTATGACCGGTTTACCTTGTGTTCCTCTATAGAAGTTTTAAGGAGTTTTAGTTTTTTTTAGAAGTTTTTTGAGTTCCTGTCTGTTCTGTTTTAGGCTACCGTTCAGTAAAGTTTAGTTTGGTTTTAAGATAGAAAAGAGTTTTAATCTCGAGATTATTTTTTTCTTTGCTTTCAATATCTATAACTGTTTTGGCATTAAATTTTGTTGCTGATATTATCTGAGCGGGACACTTGTTACTGATTCTTATTTTGTAAAGCCTTTTTTATTTGTGTAATCTCCCACATACCTAAAAATACACAGATTATTCCTGATAACTTCCTCTATTTTCCTTTTCTTTTCCCAATACACCTTATTAGCCATGGAGTTAATTGATATTGATGGCGTGATGGTACCTCACCGTGTGTTGTCTATGAGCTTACTTTATGTTCGGCACTGACTCGCTGGCGCCTCAGATGCGGGCCAGTGCGGTACAGCACATTTGTAACAACTGGCAACGGTTTCAAGAGTTCACGATGATGCCGTGTGGTAGCATGTACAGAACCATGGTTGAGTACCAGTCTCACATGTCCCTCCGCACCACATACGCCACCCACTGGGAAATTAGGGCTGCTGATGAAATATACCCTTACCAGCTGGTGGTATGTCGTGATGGCAAGGTGATTATACAGCCTGAAGAGCATGTTGAGGAAAGACCCATATTACGTTTTAGGTATTCTGGTTCCATGTCATCACATTTGGAACAGCCCATACCTCAATAGGTTCCTCCTCAACAACCACCCGTTGTCGCTCGCCCTATCCTTACATCACTAAATGCAACCAGCCCTGCAAGTATTATTGTCCAGCGCTCTGCCATTGACAAAATCGATAGTGAATCTCCTTTTACTGATTTATCTTACCCTGCTCTTCCTAAAAACCAGTGTGTCTGTTGTGCCTGACTTCTCCCCCTGACTCGGACAACAGTTACAAAGTTACTCCTTCCAATGAGAAAAAAAGAGGAAAAAAGCACCACGCTAGATTCACCGATAGAATAAAAAGAAACATAGTGAGTCTGTAAAAAATTACTGAAAAAACCCCGATTCTCATAGGTGGTCAGTACAGGCTTATTACGAGTAAAATCCTGACGTTCATAGGGAGGCTGTCAGGAAATACACTGAGAAAAATCCTGATGTTAATAGTGCAGCAGTTAAAAGATACGAGGCAAATCCCGATGTAAACAGAGCTTCCGTATCCAGATACGCAAACAAACATCCCGAAGTCGATCAAGAAGCTGTTAGAAGATACAATGAAAATAAACGATTAGTCCCGTGGAAAATAAAATCCTTATTAGGATTCAAGTACGACTGCAATACAGATTACAGTAATGACAACGTTGTTTCTAATGGCCAGAAAGTCGAATGCAAGTGGTGTCACGCAAAAAAGTGGAAAGAAGAAAGCTCCGGTCTATGTTGTACCAACGGCAAGGTACATCTTTCTCCAACTGAACAATCTCCTGATCCTCTCCACAGCCTCCTTACTAATGATCATCCCAAGTCTCAGCATTTTTTGACAAACATTAGGAAGTATAAGAGATGATTTCAAATTACGTTCTTTGGAGCTAAGGAGGTACATGAGGGAAATTTTATGCCAGCTTTTAAGGTTCATGGGCAAGTTTACCACAGGATAGGAAGTTTGTTACCTTCATCACAACAAAACCCCTAATTTTTACATATATATTTTGTTGGTTATGATGAAAAAGAGGCGGAAATTAGGTCCAATATCTCCCCTTTTGTGAAGCCCTGGTTAGTTGGACAGCTTCAAAAAGTTCTGCATGATCACCATCCTTACATACGAGATTTTAAAACAGAAATGGAGAAAGCCCCAGAAGGTCAAGAGTTTAAAGTTGTGATTCATGCAGACCGAAAACCTTCAGCTGTACACAAGGGTAGATATAACGCGCCTACAACGTGTGAGGTGGCTTTGGTGATTGTGGGACAGGAGTTTGAAAAACGGGATATCGTTCTTCATAGCAGACACACTAAGTTGGTGCGGATCAGAGAAACTCACCGTGCTTATAATGCTCTTCAGTACCCTCGTATGTCCTGTCGTGGAGAAGATCGATACTCCATAAGTATCCCCCAGCTTGATCCAAATTCTAAAGCCCCTCTTAAGAAAACAGTTTCTGCTTCAGACCTTTACTCTTAAAGAATCATGGAAAGAGAGGGTCAAAAGAACTACATTTTACTCTATCACAGTCTTCTTAATCAGTTTTTAGTTGACATGTACGCAAAGATAAAAACAGAACAACTGAATTTCATTAGACACAATCAAAGTAAACTGCGAACGGAAAACTACGTGCACCTGCGGGACACCTTGTGCAAGGGAGATGGGCAAGTTGGTAGGGTTACCTTCAAGTTTCACTGGTGGGCCTCCTTACATGCACGAGCGGACTCAGGACGCTATGACATATGTGCGTCTTGATCTGTTCATCACATTCACATCTAGCCCTAAGTGGAACGAGATACAGAGGCATTCAATGTCGGACAAAGGCCCCAAGACAGACATGATATTATTGCTCGGGTTTTTAATATAAAAGTTAAAAAAATCCATCTCTTGACTAAAGCCTCTATTTTCGGTCAAAGTAGGTGTTACATATACACTGCAGAGTGGCAGAAGCGTGGTTTGCCTCACGCCCACATTTTGCTGTAGCTTCAAGACAGAATCATGCCTGCCCAAATCGACAGTGTCTTAAGCGCAGAAATTCCTGACGCAGAACTTGATCCAGTCCTTCAGGAAACCGTAAAGTCTATTATGATTCATGGGTCGTGTGTAAATCTGAATAGAACTTCACCCTGTATGATCGGCGGCCTATGTAGAAAGAGATACACACGTCCACTAACCAAGGATACTTAGACTGCAGATGACGGCTATCCCCAGTGCCGCAGACGATCTCCTTCTGATGGCGGTTTTACAGTCAATATAAACGGAGTAGACCTTGATAATAAGTGGGTGGTGCCGTACAACCCTGTCCTGTCCCAAACATTCATAGCCCACATTAACGTGGAATTATGTAATTCTCTCAAGTCCATATAGTATATCTGCAAATATGTTAACAAGGGCAGTGATCAGGCAGCGTTTAGCTTAGAGAACGAATGGGATGAAGTTACCAAGTATGAAGCAGGACGCTATACTAGTAGTTCTGAAGCTACTTGGAGAATCTTATACTTACCCATTCATGAAAATATCCACCCGTCATCCATCTCGAGAACAGTGAACGAGTTTATTTTATAACTGATAATGCCGTAGGTAAAGTACAGATCCCTCCAAAAACCACTCTCTTAGCATTTTTTGAACTTTGCAAAGTAGATGCTTTTGCAAGAGGGTTTCTCTACAGTGAAGTTCCGGCGTACTGTGTTTGAAATACCAATAAGTTAAACCGGAGGAAGCAGGGAAAGGTTGTCCCTGGACGAGCAGGAGTCAAACAGGATCAAGTGCTTGGTCGAGTGTACATCCGAACAATGCTAAATGCTCTTACTTGCAACTCCTACTTCCCGAAGTTCAAGGACCCACTTGATTTAATGACCATAAGAAAGTGTCAGGTGTGGTCCATCCTACTTATCAGTCTGCCTGCCGAGCGTTGGGGTTGTTGGAGGATGACACTCACTGGGACCGTACTCTGGAGGAAGCCGCCATTTCTGACTCACCGTACAAGCTCCGGAAACTATTTTCTGTAATGTTGGTGTTTTGTCAATTGGCAGATCCTTTAAAACTTTGGGAAAACCAGAGAGACAGTCTTTCTGAGGATATAAAAAGGCAGGTGGAGAATGAGCCTCAAGAGGTTGGCATTGAACACTGTAAAGACATTGTTTACAACAAATGCTTAGTGCTTTTATAAAACGTATTTTCAATGTCTAACCAACCATTTCAGCAGCTTGGCCTTCCCTCACCATCTAATGATCTAAATGAAGTTAGTGTCAATCTCCAATACCTGAGAGAAATTTCTTATGGCGTAGTCCAACTTTCTGAATCAGTTGCTCAAAACGTTACTAAACTCAACACCGAACAAAGTCAAATCGATCAAGAGGTCAATGATAGCGTTAGTTCAGATTCTGGACGACTTCTCTCTCTTGACGCTCCAGGTGGAATAGGTAAAACGTTTTTGATTAGTTTGTTGCTTGCCAGTGTAAGATAAAACAAGAAAATAGCGATCTCTGTAGCTTCATCAGGTATAGCTGCAGCTTTGTTAGACGGTGGAAAGACAGCACATTCTGCCTTCAAATTGCCTCTCAACTTGAATTACTATGAAACTCCTGTGTGTAATATTTCAAAACAGAGCAATACTGCCCATATACTTAAAGAGTGTAAGTTGATAGTTTGGGATGAGTGTACTATGGCTCACAAAGGAGGGATAGAAGCGTTGGACATGACTCTCCAGGACATTCGGAGTAGTAAAAATGTGATGGGTGGGAT
The DNA here is from genome assembly GCA_902155825.1 of Timema genevievae. NCBI lineage: Eukaryota > Metazoa > Arthropoda > Insecta > Phasmatodea > Timematidae > Timema > Timema genevievae. The sequence goes on along the minus strand of CABFWO010004289.1, from coordinate 51,645 downwards.
GACTGTACTACGACCGGGGACTTTCGGCACACTACCTGTCGTGCCTCGAAACACATGTGCTGATGAGGTAAAAGCGTCCCTCATGTCATCCTACCTGTGGCCTAAAGTCAAAGTCCTATCCTTAAGAGTCAATATGAGGGTCCATCTCAAAGGCGATTTGAAGGCAGAAGAGTTTTCATACTTACTTCTAGAAATTGGCGATGGAAGGTTAAAGGAAGAAGATGACAAAGTCCGCATTCCGGAAAATCTCTGTGAAGTTGTTAAGGATTTGAAGACTTTATGTGACAAGATTTACCCTGATTTGAGTGATTTACACATTAAAGGCCCAAATTGGGTTATGGGGAGTGCTATTCTCACGCCTAAGAACGACAGCGCAGCAAGCATTAATGATTCGTTATTGGACAAACTTACTACTGAGATGGTAAGCTATGTCTGTGGACTCCATGGTGGAGATAGAGGACATGGTCCACTACCCTGTGGAGTTCCTTCAAACTTTAAATCCACCAGGGATTCAAATTCACAATATCTGTCTGAAAGTTGGATCACAAATAATGCTGCTATGGAATCTGATACCTCCTAAGCTTTGTAATGGCACCAGGCTGCAGGTGAATTCTTTACATAGTAACGTGATCGAAGCAACAATCTTTACAGAATGTGGTGCGGGAGAAAAAATGTTCATATCCCACATTCCTTTGATTCCCTTCGACTACCACTTTCAATTCAAACGACTGCAATTTCCCTACACAGTATGCTTCGCATTGACGACATAACATCTTTAAGTAAAATATAATTCGATAGTAATTTAATTTATTGCCATAACAAATGTCCTACTTTTTCCGTAAAATAGTCCTGCTTTTTTTAAATCGAGCTAGGGGGTACCCTGACTGGACGATTACAAAGCAAACCAAACAGTTAGCTTCGGACTGTGCAAAGGCCGTTGATAAATCTCACGGGGATTTTCAACTGCTAAGTAGCGCCAATTCTGATAGCCACATCATCCAAATAAAAATGTTTTTCATCAGAACATAACAAATGATCCAACATTCCAGGGTAATTTTTTAAGAGATTTAGCAGGGCTGTGCAAATTTCAACTCGTTGTTGTTTATGTTGATTTTTAAACGACTGTGCTACCTGAATTTTGTAGGAATGAAAATATAACTTGTGAAGTATTCATGAAATGCTTTGTCTTAACAAGTTCAGAGCTGCCACCTGCTTATCACTGGACCTCCGCTGACTTTGGGTGACTGCATTCAACACTTGAAAAGATACAAGTCTACTTGGTGTTTTTGTGACAGCTAAACCTTCTTCTCAAAACTTTGATAGCCACATAAGAATGGAGCTGAGAGATGGAGCATTGTGTCAATATAAGTACCTACTAAAGTCTCGTTGTGTAACCATTACCGACTTGGTTAGACTAAATAGCTTTACAGCAGCAGCACGGTCAAACAAAGGCCACCGCTCCATGGCGAACCTAACTCACAAGATGGAGGCTATTATGTGGCACCATGAGGGCAGTGTTGCCTAATTTTAGCGCAAGATATATCCAAAATAGTCAGATGTTTTTATCATACCTAGTCTATATATTTTAAATTATTTCTTTCAGCGTAAATTTAATATAATTTATATATAAATGTTAATGTATTGATCAATTGGATTAAGGCAAAGTTTTGCAACAATATCTCTGGGTGGATTAAATAGCAAAGCTACTATAGTTGATAATTATGCTTATAGCCACATCAAACTATCATATAATATTATTGCTATAATTATTATAGACGAAAACAGAACAAATAAGTTAAAAATGTCCAGGTCTTGTGTATTTATCTTGTTTAATTTAAGTGATAAAATAATTTCTTATTTTCTTTAATTCACTGGTAAAGTTGGTTATGCATCCTCCACTTATTTCCTTGTGGGACCCAGCCCCTCATCTTCTGCTAATTCTTCATACTCCTCTGCTTCATCCCTTTCCTTTTTCGGGTTAAAAATCTTTTAAAAATATTCAATTCATAGTTTCTTTTATTATTCTTTCTTCCAGGTTTGTAGACTACATCATGGTTTAAATTAGGAGGTAGGGGTGTGCCAAGTCCAGTTTTTCAATTCGAGGCGAACTCTTATCGAATAATTATATAAAATATCCTCGAAGCCGAATCGAAGTTTGAATATGTTTTGTTAGTTGTTTTACTCTTGTGGTTATTTATTAAACTTTTTGCACTAAAATTACTTGTAAAATGTTTTAGTTGAACAAATATTTGTAATATTTTGTTTCAATCTGATAAATCAAGCTATTATCACAGCATGCAATTCAATTACATATGATTTTCACCATATGCATATTAATTTGTATGTATAAACAGCTCAGAACGGCAGTAATTAAACACAAATTGAGTATTTTCACTGTAAATATTTTTATTAACCAAGCTTCAAAACCGTAATTTTTTTCGAAGTTAAGTTGAAGGTGATGTTTGTTTCGAAGCCAAGTCGAAGTTTGGAAGCTTAACACACCCCTATAGGTGGGATAACCAACACATTTACCTGAGTGATGCTGGATTAGAAATTGTTTAGATGATAGCCAACATATTTACCCAAGTGATGCTGGATTAGAAATTGTTTAGATGATAGCCAACACATTTACCCAAGTGATGCTGGATTAGAAATTGTTTAGATGATAGCCAACATATTTACCTGAGTGATGCTGGATTAGAAATTGTTTAGATGATAGCCAACACATTTACCCAAGTGATGCTGGATTAGGAATTGTTTAGATGATATACAACACATTTACCCAAGTGATGCTGGATTAGGAATTGTTTGGATGATAGCCAACACATTTACCCATAGTGATGCTGGATTAGAAATTGTTTAGATGATAGCCAACATATTTACCTGAGTGATGCTGGATTAGAAATTGTTTAGATGATAGCCAACATATTTACCCAAGTGATGCTGGATTAGAAATTGTTTAGATGATAGCCAACACATTTATCCAAGTGATGCTGGATTAGAAATTGTTTAGATGATAGCCAACATATTTACCCAAGTGATGCTGGATTAGAAATTGTTTAGATGATAGCCAACACATTTACCCAAGTGATGCTGGATTAGAAATTGTTTAGATGATAGCCAACATATTTACCCAAGTGATGCTGGATTAGAAATTGTTTAGATTATAGCCAACATATTTACCTGAGTGATGCTGGATTAGAAATTGTTTGGATAAAATAACTTAAAAAAACATTTTTATGGAAAAGCTTTCACTACCACAGGTAGCGTTATCAGGTTGAGAGAGTAATCCAGAATTTTCTAGATGGGGTTTGCGAGGTAAAATTAAGGGGTCCAAGAAAATGTAAATAATAGCTAGAATATTTGAATTGCAGAAATAGTTGGCATATTTTCTGGACCATAAATTTGGATTATCTGATCAATTAACAAACATTTTGTAGTTATCCAAAATTGCATATCTTTATGACATATTCACAAAATTAAATGAAGTATATATATCACTCCAAGGGAAAAATTTAAACTTTTTAAAGCAAGAGATAACATAATTTCACTATCTCATAAGTTGCAATTTTGGTTCTTGGCTGTGGAGCAAAATAATTTGGACAATTTTTTTACAACTAAGGATTTTCTTGAAAAATTCTAAATTGAACTTTAAGAAGAAATTTGTAGTGACATTGCAAATCATCTTTACAATTTACATTCATTTATTAATCAATATTTTCTATTCTTGCATTAAAAAACCCATTTATACAGGATAAACCAGCCAGGTATTCTGACAGATTTGGAAAATCTGATTGATTTTACTTCTGATAGTAAACTAAAACAAATATTTAAAGAACATTTTCTTATTGCTTTTGGGGTAAGTCATGCGAAGAATACCCGAAGTTATCGCTGCGGGCAATCTAAGAACTGTTGCCATTTGCCAGCATGTACTTGTGCGAAACTGGATCCTCGCTATATGATACTCTGAAACCAGAATGAAGAATTGAAATTGCAGCCATGCAAATGCATATTGTAAACAATTAAACCAGACATAAGAAGAATTTGCCAGAAAAAGAAAATATATATATTATATATTATAAGAAAATATAAAATATTATTAATATTAGCAAATATTATATATTACACTCTGATCAGATGTATTTTGACGTTTTTTATATGTTTATACTAGTAATAATAAAAAACAAAGAATTTTATATAATAATTATTATTTAATTAAGAATAAAACCTTATCATTTATTTCCTAACCGGCACCTATTCGGGATGACTGTATTTATTTATGGTATAGGAAAGAGGACAAAACATGTAGTTACTTTTTCCCTAGAAAAATTTAATGTTCAATTGGTATTTGATCTTGAACCAAGAACATTTTTCGCTTGGGGGGCATTTTTTTTAATATGCTCTGCTAAACATATTTAATAGTTTCTGTTTTGTTGTGCAGCATAAAAAAAGGTTTCTTGATTACATTTAATTGGGAAACTCTGGAGTAGACTGATATCATGTTAGGCTACAAGGTCTACTTACTATAATGTTTCATGTGTTGTATAAATGGGATCAGTTGGACTAAATAGATATAATAGTATATGTTATTGTTGTGACATTCAAATGTTTAGAAAGAGATTATTCATTAACTATGCTGGTAGGAAGGAGAGAAATTCACCCGGGGTTGAGGTTAGTGGCTTGCCTGGATATACTGTACTTATCCAAATCCAAGACGACCACAAATCTAAGATGACCCTCAGTTTTTCAGTAGTTCTGGATAGAATTTTATAAAGTGTTATTTATTTTATCATGAATGAAAAAAATAATAATAATTATGGTAGACTTATTTTGTAATACTAATCAATTTTTTTTTAAATTTACAAAACAAAACACCTATAATGACTTAAATCTAATTAGGGTTGCAGAATTGTCAAGGAATTTATTATTTTGTAGCAAATAGGGCTTTTTAATAAGAGGGTTAACCTTGAAAAATTTTCATAAAAACAATGAGAAGTTAATTTTTACTATGAAAAATGATAATTGTTAGTGAAAATCCGAGTTTCATACCTACCCTACTCCCCCTAAATACAAACATTGGACTCTATCATTAACATGCGATGACGCTATATACAGAAAATAAAATAATATGAAGTAAAGAGATGTAGGAAGAAATCAAAGGATAAATATACAACAAACTTTTGCTTCTATAAGGAAAATATAAAATACATTTTACATGTTACAAAAAATCTAACCAATAAACATGTCCGCTGTGAACTACCGTAAGTCTGCCACTATGACAGCTATGCGTCGAAAAATTAGTGATAATTAAACAAGCATCTTTATTCTTATTTCGAAACCGATGATCTAGGAACATCTAATCAAAGATGATAATTTACTTGATATTATTAAAAAGTTAGATATTTTGTGGAGTTTCACGAATTAAAAATAAAGATACGACACTTAGGGACATGTAAAATTGTCTAGTAAACACTATGTATGATCTATTGTTTGTTTAAAATCGATTCGAGTTTTCTCATCACATATTACTTGACAAGCGTCAACTAAATAGGCTAAGTTTTAAGAATTAAATACGTAACAATTTGATAATTTAATATTTATTTTTAAATCTATTTTGATTACTGTGAATGGCTGAATTTTTAATATTGTAGTGAAGTAATTGGAAAAGTAATCAAAGACAGCAAAACTAAATTAAATTGAATTTGATTATGCCCATCACTATCCCCAACTCATTTATAGAGTTAAATATGTTGAATACTAAAGAGTGGTATGGAGATTTTTAGCGTATAGTATCGATTAATGTGATACCAGTCGATACTATGGGTATTGAGTAAAGTATCGGGGCACAACTAGGTAGTTAATTTTAACGATAATATAAAAAAATAGCCTAAAAATCCGTTAAAATAACCAAATATCCTGTGATCTGTGCTATACCTTTAAAATGCGCGAAAATGGATAAAATCTATTTAAAAAAAAGGCAGCCTGGCACTATTGTATTAATATTAAATAAAGATATAAAATGTTACCTTTTGATGTAGGGCTAACCCATTCCTTAGTCAAGGATTTTAAGACGACCCCTGGATTTTGAAGCTACAAATTTAGGGAAAGACTCGTCTTAGATTCAGATAAATAAGATATATTGATAGTTCAGTTACCATATTCTTATTGTGAAGGATTGCATATTTCTTTAGGGCTTCAAGATTATTGGTGGTTGTATTATATTTGGAAGAAGGTACAGGAAAGGTGGGTAGAAACACATAATAGGAACGAGCACAATATGGCTTTTATAATAAAAAGAATACAGTTCACATTTTGTATTGCTGTCACTGGACAAAGTGGTACTGGTTACCTCTAGAAGAAGATCGATCATCACCACCCATTCCCCCGACCTAGGTTTCATTCTATCGGAACTCATCAGAAGAGGTGTGAAATGCTAAACGCAACTAAAAAAAAAGGTAAAGAAAGATACGACACTTAGGGACATGTAAAAGAAATAACATAAAGAACAAACAGGAAATATACAATGGATGCGAATATATAAAAAAGGAAAACCTCTTCCCTTTTTTGAGGTAATTATATTATATGTGGAAGCATTTCACACTCCTCCCTGATGAGTTCTGATAGAATGAAACCTAGGTTGGGGGATTAGCCGCTGACGATCAATTTTCTTCAAGAGGCTGCAATGCAAAATGTAAACTGTGTTCTTCTTTTCATTGAAAAATCCATATTTTGTCCGTTTCTTTTATTTATTTTATAGCTTTTTTTCAAATATAATACAATTACCTCAAAAATTGAAAAGAGGTTTTTCTTATAGAGAATATTGGTGGTGTAACACTCATTTAAGTAGAAATTGTGGGTTTCAACTTGTGATACAGATTTTACTTATTTTTGATCCCTTCTAATTAATCTACATTTAGTTTCCTTTTGACTATTGTTTTCAAAAAGATTTAAGAAACATATTTTAAATTTATTTATTCTCAAGATTTATTTCTGATTAAATTAAACTTTAAATATTCCCATATTTTCAAAGTTATTGGGCTTGTATATAAAATAAAAACCGTTGAATTATTTGACACAGCTTTATTTACACCCCAATAACAGACTCTTAATAGTCAATATACTATGTGAACATCACAAAACATGACCACAAACTATTTACAAATAAACTTTACATATAATAGGGCAGTCACATAATATGTAGATAATTGTGACTGTGAAGAAACAATATATTAGATGGCACATAAGCAATCTTTGTCGAGAGTTATAACAATTCTCAAAAAGCAGGTGTTAGTGCTGGTTCTGCAGTGAAAATGGCAATAAAAGAGGATTTATAAAAGTTTAATTCTAATATATCCCTAATGTGGCTTAAGACAGATTTGAACCAGGACATATGTCCACTACAATAATAACATGCATGTTTTATTTTATAAAATAATTTTAAGTAAAACATTTATTATAGATACATTTGGTTTAATTGTCAGTAACTACTATTTTAAAATAAAATGTACTATGGTATACAATTAACTAAGGCTCATTTTTAATTAACTTTTAAAATGCTGTTAACTAATCCAAAAGGTTCAGATTTAGCGATTCATTTCATAAATGAAAAGTAATTTATTTGCATAGAATGGACTGTGATCAAAACCTTTGTGGAGCAAATCAATTATTACTAGATTAATGAAACCAAAGTATTGAAATAAATTTTAATTCAACAAAAATAGATTATTTTATTTACATAGGACTTGTAGAGTAAATTTTAAGCTCAAGCATATTTTTATTTGTGTAAATAGACATTACTTCTTCCAAAATCAATTGTTTGGATAGAGTTGGGTCGAAAACACTTTTAATATATTAAAATTATTGAAAATACAAATAGTAACAATATATCCTTTCATTATTACACTCATACATCTGGTTAGCTGTTAAATTACTGGCCTGGGGCCTGGTCGTTATGTTCATCCTATATTTATAGTTGGTTCTGAACTACTAATAAGTAGTATTAGAAATCCCAAACAAATTCCACTTGAAAAATTGAAAGCTACATTTTTTTAAGGATTGGAGAAATTGGAAGAAGATAAACAAGAAAGATTATAATAGTGACCTTGCTTTCCAACAAGCCGTGTCTTAATATAATTACATTTAGGACAAAGTTGTGTATACCGACGTTATGTTTTACTGCAACGGTGGTCTGCTAGATCATAGGTTTCAATGTAGAAATAAATAATTTCACTCTTGTTTCAAAATAAAACACTGTAAAAACTTTTTAAATAGATGTATAATAAAATGCAATTCAAGAAATATTATTAAAATATTAACAAATATAAGTAAATTAAAATCCCTTGTTACTAATATTAATCATATCACCAGGGCTGTCAAGTCAGAGTCGGAAGCAATTATGGGTGGAGTCGGTGTCAGTAAAAATTGACCGACTCCGGCTTCAAAATAATAACTTATAATATTATAACCATATATTGTAAATCTATCATTTTAATTTCATACATTTTTATTCTTTGCACATGAAGTCATTTATGTAGTCATAGTCTGACAGTAGAACCATAGAGGTGTCAGAGTCGAAGGCTTGGCATAGTGACACCACAGACCTGCTTATTACATGTGTTTATTAAAAAATTAAATTGTGTTTTGTAATTAGTTTGGCTTCGGTTTGAGCCACTTGATATCCCTGGGGAAATATATCAAATGATAGAACCATTTGTAGCTCACTTGGTGAAGAAGGAAGTTTTTACTTTACCAGGATTCAAACCCGTCGTTTAGAAGTGCACAGCCACCATAACCAAGCATTAATTGAAAACTTTGCTTCAGTGGAGTGTTTCCGAAACTGTGATACACAACATACCACCGAGTTTTATTAATTATAGCATATTTTTGATAATAGCATAATTGTGTCTAGGTGTCATGGATTTCTTTCCCTCGTCATGGTTTTGTTTTGCTTTATTATAATTTGGAACGACCATTGTTACTTTACAAAATAGCAGATTTTAAAGCGATAGAAGTGGTACGTTTATTGGCTATGGCCCCTAAAGGGGTATGTAACTGACAGAAAGTACACCGCTATAGTGGATTTGCTGATCATTTATATGACAACACCAATTAAATAGAATTTTCTTTAGTCTTGTCTATATTCATTACTACTTAAAAAGAAATAGACATACCAGATTCAAAACATATTAATTTTTACTTTCATCCCTACCTAAAGAGTCAAAAGGACCCGCCATGTTCTGTGACTGTCCAGTCATGCCACTCTAGCTAGTAGCACTTCCTAAAGGTCTAAGAAAAGGGAGGATGGAATCATTGGTTTGTCATGAGCAACAATTTGTTACTGGAAAATACTAGAGGGTAGATTTCAAGGTCAACAATTTGTCAGCAACAGACAAGAGAAAGTGTTAAAGAATGAGAGAGTTGATTTAAAAAATTAACACTGGTTCATGAATATTGAACTGCTCAGATATTTATTTTATAATTTTATTATTATTGTTCAGCTTGTTTACATTATTTAAAAAATAAATAATAATTATGAGTGTTGGCTACTCTTCATAGAAAATATGAAAACAAACTTTGTGATGGTATGAAAGAATTATTATAAATTATCATAATTTATGCTCACAGTTGAGCATTTAGATTTAAATCAATAACATTTTTCTAAAGTACTTTGGTTTGTTTCGGCCACCGGCTTACTAAGCTTCTCGTGGCCTACACCTGAGTAGCGGGGCTGCTGCTTATAGATCCTCAGGTAGACCTTCTTTAGCCTTTATCCGGGAAAGAGAAGGAGTACTACAGGGAGTACATGAGATAGTAGAGGAAGCAAGGGTGAGATGGTATGGCCATGTAATGAGGATGGAAAAAGACCACAAGGGAGACCAAGAAAGAGATGGGAGGAGCAGACAACAGAAAGTGTCCAAGGAAGAGAAGAATGGAAGCAATTAAAGGGGGAAGATGGTAGAAGAATAGAGGAAGATGGAGGGATTTTACTAAATTGATCCGGCCTCAGGCTGGAATCAGTTGATTATGATAATGATCAACAAGGTCTAAAGACTTGCATACACTGTACTTCCCCCTTTCCCTTATTTAAATAATAACCACAGCATATTTAAGTTTTTTATGTTTATTAATATTGTTGCTAAGAATTTAATGAACAAAAAATTGTGCATATTAAACATTTTATGTTTTGTATACTACCTTTGTAGTATTGTAAATAAAATAAACCCAATGATAATGCCAGTCTAATCGGCAAAAGGACCCCTAGTATATCTGATTGGATAAAATTCTGAAAATATATGCAGAAAATCATCTTAATTGTAGGTTTAAGGCTGAAAATGTCTAAAAAAAAAATCAATGGAAAGGATGATAATGACAATTTTTGGGAGTGGTTGCAGTTACTTCCATTTCACGTTGGCAAATATAATCTTTAGTTGATAAAAATTGTGAAAAGCCTCCATTGTTTGTTCAGGCTTAAATATGGACGTTCTCAAGTTGCATTTTTGATTTTGAGAAAGATTATACATAAATTGCAATGCAGCAGTCGCCATATAAATTCATGACGATTACAATGCAACAAGGGGGTAATGACGGAAGGCAATACAAAAGCAACATGAGCCCCTGCACTTTATTAAAGACTTTGCCAAGCAATTCCCAGAAGGATGTGGTTTCTGTTAATGGAAGACAAACAGGAAGACTAACATCTGTTGGGTACACTGCTTTATATACATCTGGGACATCTGGCATTCGATGATCTACACAAGTATTTGCAAGCAAGTAAAAGTTACAATTTTTTGTTCATTTTTAATTAAGAGCATTGATTTTCATGTGTTAAGAATGTAGTTTTTATTTCTGGCTTGGAAAAGAAAATGTCTTTTAAACATTAGGATTAAATTACATTTACATGTATTGTAGTTTCAAAATAAATTTTTTGTGCTATTTTAATAAAATTTCAATATATTTCAAACTTTACAGCTTCATTGCAGAGCTGAATTTAGAGATGGGGTAGAGGGACCTCTTGGTCCCTAATTAAATGCCAATTTGATTTCTATATTAAACTAGGAGTTTTTTTGCTCCAACCGAATCATAGAGAGTTATTAATAGTCAGAAACTCTAGCAATTAGATTATTCTAAAATAATTTTCATTCAGATTTATTGTGGCTGGCCTATTTGTTTTGTGATTTCATTGTTGAGCTCATTTAATCTGGATCTATTGTTAATCTTTACAAAGAAAGATGTTCCAACACTTACCTTTTACAAACTTCTTATGGAGATTTCAAAGGTTATATGGAATAGAGCACTAGGCTAAATCATGGTTTATATTAGGAGGGATAGCCAGCACACTTATCTTGGTGATACTGGAGTAGAAATTGTTTGGATAGAACACTATAAAACACACAATCACATTGTCTTTAAAATGGTTTGTGTGTTTTTTAATGTTCTATCTAAACAATTTCTACTCCAGTATCACCAAGCTAAATGTGCTGGCTATCCCTCTCGATTTAAACCAAGATTTCAAAGATAATTTTTCAAAAGTTGAATTAGCCTTGAGGATATAATTGGTAATAAAGGTAACAATATGGGAAATAGTCTTTTTGAAAATTAAATCACAAAGAATGGGCAATGAACAACGATGAGACAGGATTGTTTCTAAGCATTGCTCAGCAGACTTTACTCTGTGAAAGTGACTATGAAGAACTTTGTGAAGTGTGTGCCTGTTGGAAGTACTTGCATATTTATTAAGCGGGATTATTATATTTAATATCTTATTTTTAACATTTCATAAAATATCTAATGACTGGTTGATTTCTAAGCTGCTAACACAATATTACGCCATGGATGTATAATTATCATTATTATCATAGACATGAAATGTACAACAATTATTATTAACATTAGTGTTAAGTTTTTTTATATTTCTTTGGTTGCTGTTTATTTACAGGATTTAGCAATATAAACTAAATGTAATGTAACTAATGAAGCCCCATGTGTACATTGGCCTGGCCCTGCTCCAGGCTGTAGGCTACATGTATAATATATATCTATATCTTTTTATTATTTTTTAAAGACTAGTTTTAGTTTTTATTGTAACAACTCATAACAATATAAGTTTTAAGAGTAAGAAAAGGGAAACTTGCCCTTCCCAAATATATTAAACTTACCTTCCCAAACATATTAAAAGGTAATAAATAAATAATATGTTGAATGGATCTAGGATATAAGCTTTATAGTTTTTCTATTAAATTTTTGTCTTATGACACAAAAACCTTAAGTTTCAGATTTTTTTAACCAAAGAGTCAAAATGGTTGTGCATTACTCTCTACATTGCACAAGATCGCAATCTCGTATTAGATATTTAATAATATTCTTTTAACCATAAAATCTTGTAATTATTAACTTGTTTTGGTGCCAAACCAAATATTTTATTACTTAAATCATATATTTATACTGCTGTAACAAAGCCACAAACCAATGATCCCCATGATGAGTTGAGGAAACATGTATACAATGATTAAACAATCCTGGAACTCACTACGCCCTAGTGTGGACAGAGAACATCATGTAGTGTCAAACAGTGAAACAAATGGTTATGCCAAAGCTCTTCTTTTCATTTCTTTGAGAAGTTCAACCCCCATTTGAGCAGGACTGCGTGTCACAATCACCCCAGCCTGAAACACAGTCAGCGGAGTTAAGATTTATTTTATTATGTATTTGAGCCCCTTCAGACACCTGAGGTCAAGTATCTTATACCATTTATATTGAGCCTCCTTTATGATCTGAAATACATCTACAGCATAATGTGAATTTTAAACTATATTTACTCCCGTGTTCAGTGCCAGCAGGGTAAAGTGTGAAATATATTCAATCTTCTTTTAATTGTAAAAGCCATATTGTGTGGTTCTATTTATTTGGTATTAAAACATTTCCTTTAACTTTTATACATGAAAGGTCTTAATAGAAAATATTTATTTTATTAATTTCAATATTATTTTAAAATATAGGCGAAAATTCCAAAAATTATTGTGTATGGAAAAAAGTGCATTGAGCAAAAACATTTAGTGACAAATAAAATGATAGAATATTAGATAAATGGTAGAGCACAAATAAAAGTAACAACACTGACACATATTTACACACACTTCAATATTTCCTGAGGAAGATGCTACAGTAGCATCGAAATATTGAAGTGTGTGTAAATATGTGTCAGTGTTGTTACTTTTATTTGTGCTCTACCATTTTCCTAATATTCTGTCATTTTATTTGTCACTAAAAATTATTGTTGGTGAGCTAAAATAATTATAGAACTGACAATAAAAATTATTGTATAAAAGATTAACCTTGGCCACAGACAAGGTACCAGACATACAGCCACCACATGGGGGTTGCTATGTGAAGTTCCAAATAATAATATCAATATCAAGCAAGCATTTTTAAAAACAGTTCACTTTAGGTTTTCTAATTAACAAAGATTCCCTTATAGAGTCAATAAACCAGCTCTCACAAAACTAGGTTTAGGTAGCAGCCCCACCCCCTTCCCAAAAACCAGTCCCCAAAATGAGCCTATTCAGACTGAAGGAAAAAAAAAGTAGAATACAATGATCCTGTTTTGTTCAAGACAAACTGTCTAGTTGTAAACAATCTTAAAATAATGTTGACTAGTTACTTGCCTGAAAAAGTTTGTTTATTGAAAGGAGGTAAGGAGATATGAGTTGGGGAGGGGGTGATTGTGAACACTTAAACTTTTGTGTTCAGACTGTCACCCCTTCACAACAAACTAATATAGATATTTCAGTCAGAAGTGCTGTGCAACCAGGACTCAACTTGTCTCAAGGAGTGCAGCAAGTCCTGTAAGGCTGGAATGTCTGGTGTATACCTTGTCTGTAACCTATGACTCAACTTGTCTCAAGGAGCGCAGCAAGTCCTGTAAGGCTGGAGTGTCTGGTGTATTACTTGTCTGTGATCTAGAACTCAACTTGTCTCAAGGAGTGCAGCGAGTCCTGTAAGGCTGAGTGTCTGGTGTATTACTTGTTCTGTAACCTATGACTCAACTTGTCTCAAGGAGCGCAGCAAGTCCTGTAAGGCTGAGTGTCTGGTGTATTACTTGTCTGTGATCTAGAACTCAACTTGTCTCAAGGAGCGCAGCGAGTCCTGTAAGGCTGAGTGTCTGGTGTATTATTTGTCTGTAACCTATGACTCAACTTGTCTCAAGGAGCGCAGCAAGTCCTGTAAGGCTGGAGTGTTTTGGTGTATACCTTGTCTGTAACCTATGACTCAATTTGTCTCAAGGAGCGCAGCGAAGGTCCCGTAAGGCTGGAGTGTCTGGTGTATTACTTGTCTGTGATCTAGGACTCAACTTGTCTCAAGGAGCGCAGCAAGTCCTGTAAGGCTGGAGTGTCTGGTGTATACCTTGTCTGTAACCTATGACTCAACTTGTCTCAAGGAGTGCAGCGAGTCCTGTAAGGCTGGAGTGTCTGGTGTATACCTTGTCTGTAACCTATGACTCAACTTGTCTCAAGGAGTGCAGCAAGTCCTGTAAGGCTGAGTGTCTGGTGTATACCTTGTCTGTGATCTCTGCTCCGTAGAAATAACAGGCTCCAAGTCTTAGCAATAGATTAAAAATGGTGGGCGACTTTACGTGTTCACGTTAAGGTTAATTTTACATTGACAGGACTTGTTTAGTGTAAACTTAAATTAATTTGGTACTTTAATAGAAAAACATTGTCTAACAAACTTTGATGGATACAGTTTAGTTAGAAAATTTGTTTTGCATACTATACTTATAATTTAGTATAACCACCTACAAAGGTTTGGTGGGAGAACAGGGTGAAGGATCAGAATGAGTTTTAAAAATATGAATGAGGAAACAGAGAGAGCATATAGGAAGGTTTGGATGCAAAAATGGACCGAGATGCTGGAAAGGGATGTGGAAGGAAGTAAGAAGGTGTTCTATAGCCAGGTAAGAAACACGAGGAGAGAGAAAAGACAAGACGTTAGAAAGATGGATGAAGACAAGAGAAGAAGAAAGGCAACTATGAAGAGAATATTTCGAGAAGATGTTGAGCACGAAATAGGAAATGGATGAGAGTGAAGTAGAGAAGCATTAAGAAGAGGAGGGAGTGAGTTCCACGTGAAAAAAGGTGGAGGATGCATTTAATAGGATGTAACAGGGAAAATTACCAGGTGTGGGCAAACTAACTGTGGAAATGATACGAGCTCCAAGGGAAGCAGGAACACAATAGTTATACAGGATGATAGGGAAGGCAAACAGTGTACCAGAAGGCAGGAAGAGGTGTAACTATAGGGGAATAACACTATATGCCACGGCACAAAAATATATGAGAGGAGTTAAGAAATAAAATAAAACGAAAGTTGAGAGAGGAACAGCATGGATTTTGGGAAAAGAGGTCTACAATAGACTTGATTTTTGCCATACGACAACTGATGGAAAGAAGCTATGAATATGTGATAGACTTGGTAATGGTATTTCTGGATGTGGGGAAGGGATTTTATAGTGTGGATAGAGAGTTTGGAAAGTGATAAAAGAGGAGGAGGGAGTAAAAAGATGAGTTATAGTGAAAGCAAAGAGAATGTATGAGGATAACATGAGTTGTGTTAAGACGGAGTGGTTCCAAATAAAAATGTAGTGAAGCAGGGGAGTGACTTGTCACCAATAACTATTTGTAATGGTAATGGAAATGGTCATGAACAAAGTGGCAGGAAAACTCTGGGAGGAAAGAATGAAAGCCATGATGTTTGCAGATGACTTGATGGATTAGGGGAGAAGGAAGAGGAAGTACAGGAACAACTACAGGAATGGAATGAGCAAGTGAAATAGTATCCAGAGGGAAATTTAGCATGACAAGTAAGATAAGATCTAGTAAAGTTATACATTTGGATGGAGTAGAGCTGAGAAAGGAACAGCATGTAAAATATCTTGGAAGTGTGATTGAGACAAGGGTGGGAGTAGAGAGGTTCTAATAAGAAAAGGCAGGAGGAATTGTTCTATAGGTGAGTAAGAGACCTGCTATGGAGAAAATAAATGCCTTTAAAGTAAAAGGAAGTGATATATAGGGAATACTTTGTACACATAGTCACATATGCAGCAGAGAAATAATCACAGAATGTAAGAGAGACTAGGAAAGTGGAGGCCATCGGTATGAAGTTTGTGAGGAGCATGTTAGCTGTCAAGAGGAGAAACAAGATTAGGAATGAAGTTATCTAGGAAAGAGTAGGGGTACAGGGAGTACATGAGATAGTAGAGGAAGCAAGACTGAGATGGTATGGGCATGTAATGAGGATGGAAAAGGGAATAATAACAAGAAAGAGATAAGTGGAGCAGATAACAGAAAGTGTGTGGGAGTAGAATGAAAAAACTAGAGGAAGAATGTTGGAAGGAATGAGGAAGATGGAGGCATTTTACTTTTTTTAAAAAAAACCCAGCCACAGGCTGGACACAGTTGATGATGATGCATATAGCCATATAGCATATAATTTACTTGAAAGGAATGTTCTCAATTTTATTAATTCCTTCTAAAAAGTGTGGATGCTTCAGTAAAAACTTTCAATGGGAATGAATGATTGAATTTTTAGCGTCTGTGAATGTTTGTCAAGATCCGACACCTTAGCTCAGTTGGTAGCGAATCTGTCTACTGAGCTAAGGGTCCCGGGTTCTATTCCCACATGGCCGAAAAATGTGTCATTGGTGAAATGTGGGTTTACCCTTTCACAGTGATAAATTAATGTCCAAGGACTGGATGTTGTGCCTGTCCTAGTCTTAAGATAAATTATAAGGTACATGCAACTATCACAGGCCTAACAAGCCGGTAGTGGGAAATATATGGCTTGAACAAAAAACTGACCCAGAACATAGGCTGAAAACAGTAATGGATGTAAAGTTAATAATGTTTGCCAACATTTGAAGTTAGTATTATTGCATTTTGATAAAACAAAGCTTTGAACATCACTAGTTCCTAATATATTATAATGCTCTGTAGAGACTTATTACACTGCCATAAAAATAATGTCAAATTTGTATATGCTTTGATGGGATTTTGTGGCGTTATAAAGAACTTCATAAAAATATGTAAATTATTACAGATTTTTTTCCTAGCTCAGTAAATTCACCGATTTTTCCTGTTTTTTCTACAAAGTGCTATCATGTGAAGAGAGTTGTAAATTATTTCGCTCATATTTACCTTCTCCAGGGCGTTGATCTTGTCTTGGGCTCCCCCCTTACCTCCAGATATAATGGCCCCAGCATGACCCATTCTGCGGCCAGGAGGGGCTGTGATACCAGCAATGAACGACACAACGGGTTTTGCATCATCCCCCTGTAAACACAAACACAAATATTCGCTTTTAACAGAGTGATTTAATTAAGTTACATTGATTTAGATTCCTTAATAAACAGTTATGAGTGTTAGATTAGCATATAATATAAATAGGTATAGGGAAAAACGTCAACAGGGTTTAGGGAAAATAAAATATAAAGTTTACACAAAATTTCATGCTAGTATAAGGAGATATTCAAGAAGAAAAATATTAATTTTATCAAAAAACTTTTAAATTTTGAATCATAATTGTATATCATGGAGGAGGTATTTTACTACTTTTATAGTTATTATTAGTATGGCATAAAGAAAACACATGTTAAGTGTCTCTCTAATCACTCGGTAATTAACATTCAAAGAGTCCACCCATTTTAGTGTAGAGGTCTTATAAATGAATCTGTTATCAATCTGGTAAGAGAGCATAACATAAAACTTGATGAAATGATGTTCAAACAATGATTACATTTTGTAAATAAATATTTAATAAAATATAGAAAGTTAAACAAATATATTATTAAGGTTTGGTTTCCTTTAAGAGCTATCCAATAGATGGTGCAAGAATACCGATACTACTACAGTTTAGTAAGATAGTAATTGTAAGGGAAAAATCACATTATCTTCAAAGTTTTTGTTTAAAGGACTATATTATGTGTCAAATGGAGTAGTTTTCTCATAAATATCTTAAGAGTGAGTATATCAAGGATATTTATGACATATTTTCGGTGAATGAAGTGAATGGCAACAGTGTTAGATACCTTCTGTAGTGGGTTGTAGTATTGCAACATTACCAGAAATAGGCTATAGATGGTACATAGGATGGTTGTATTGTGTCTTAACTATAAATAATCCATAGATTGTATGTAGTATGGTTATATTGTGTTGTAACCCTTTCCTGGCCATAAGGGCTCGAAAGCGCTCACCGTATTTCAGCAGTCTCTAAGCCATCGGTTGGACTATTTGCTAACTAATTTATATTTAGTTGTTATTTTTGAATAAAGAGGTCTATCTCATATTAAATTTATTATTTTCTTAGTGTTGTTTGTTTAACTGTTATTTTTGGTTTAGAATGGCCTCCTTACAAGATGATATGATTGTTTTGGAGCTCAATAAAGACGTATCTGGGAGTGAATCTGATAGCTCTGGCGATAACGATATTGATATTGAGTGTAATAATGATAATGAAGATCCTGAATTATTTGATATAAGTGATGGTGATCTGTAAAACAATTTAAATGGGGGTGGTGATTGTGCTGCTGCTGTAAGGCGTTTTCAACCACCTTTGTTGACATTTACTGACAAACTACAATTTGATGTTCCAAATGAATATGTGGGCAATACTGGTCCTGTGCATGACTTACCTGTACGTTCCAATGAACTATGTCATATTAAACAAGTGTTAGGTAAAAACATTTTTCAGCACTTTGCCGAAAATACAAATAAATATTCTACGTTTAGGCAAAAAAAAAAATAAAAAAATGGGTAAAGTGGATCAAGAGTGGTATGAAACTACTGAGGAAGAAATGATGGCCTATATTGTAGTATTTGTGTATTTTTTGATTTGCCAGAAACATCTGATTACTGGCACAGCTCAGACATTGAATGTCCTGTAATTCGTAATTGCATGACTTGCCCCTCTGCATAATTGATTGTTTTCTTGAATACCACCAGGAAAGGGGAGTTGGAGTTGAAAACTAATTGTAAATATTAATTAATAATTTGTTTGGAATATAATATGTAGTTCCTAGTAATGTTAATAGGATCTCTAATGAAATAAATTGTTTCTAAAAATGTCAACGTAATATGTTAATTACATCTCGAGGTATTGCTTATAGCATAGACTCATGTTATTAAAAATAAGGGGATAGTGGTGGGGAATTGGGCTCTTATAATAGGACTGGGAAAGGGTTAACCATAAATAATCCATAGATTGTAAAAAGGATGGTTGTATTGTGACTTGATCAGAAATAGTCTATAGATTGTAAAAAGGATGGTTGTATTGTGACTTGATCAGAAATAGTCTATAGATTGTAAAAAGGATGGTTGTATTGTATATTAACCATAAATAATCCATATATTGTAATGTAGCATTTGGGTTACAATTAAAGAAGATACAAGTCGGAGGGAAACAATCAACTTACCCCAGCACCTCTTGACAACAGTTCAGAGAGACAACAAATACATAACTGATCATAATCGCGGCAGGTGATGGACTGACCAAGCCCACCAAGGTTCAAATGGCGGCCACTAGAGCTTTCTAGTCTATCGGAGAACATTCAACTGCTTTGGAGTTCATTATTGAAACTATGCTTGTATCCCCCCCTTTTGTGATCCTGATATGTTCCCCCACCTAGTTCCTTGCCTTCCATGTTTCTATGGGCTTTCAAGCATATATAATGCCGGTATGGTTACATGACCAGCACTCTTGGACTTGACTCTGGATAGGAGAATATGTAGCCTTGGCTGCGCTTTTGCTAAAATGTAAGAACAAATTTATTTTTGGCTTAAATGATTTTTTATTTATGTAACCGTTTCAAAATTCACTTTTCGGCTTATTATATTTTATATTTTTATGGCTGAATTAATAAACTTTTGAATTATAGATTGATATCAAATTTGATGATAATATTATGAAATATTGAAACTTGTGTTGATTTTGCTAAGATCGATATATGTTGAACGTTGAATATTACTGTTTGGTCTGGAAGATATACGAAAGAGATTGTTGTAATAAGATCTGATATTGCGGTTTGTTTAGTAAATATTACCTTTGTGAAGTTTCATCCTATATTTTAAAATAATGGGAAGGTTAACTTATTATTTGGAATTATATTGCGAGTTATCTAGTCCTTTCTTTATATTATGTAAATGCATTGAGGATTTTGTCGTATAAAATTGGAATATGAATTGAAGCCTTTTTTTAGAATAATGATTAATGATGGAAATTTTGAGGACTTTTTTGAATCCTGTCTGGTTCAAATAATTTTCTTTTTATATATTTATATGCGACTAGTGGAGATATATATAATTTTGTAGAGAGAGTTGTTTTTACTGAGACAACATAATATAACTTAACAAATAAATTTTTTATGAGAACAGCCGGTTAAAATAAATGTATTTATTTTCTTTAGCAAAATTTCAAATGTTATGATACATTTAACCTTAATAAAAACTTTATATTTACCTTTCATATACATGATTAATCTTAAATATTTACACACTTTACGACTATCGTAATTAATTTTTTTTGGTTATATCATCATATATGGCCGTATCTGTTGAAATACATATATACATTATATTTTCTATGAATAAATATAAAAAAAGCATTTCATGGTTTTTTGTTAATGTTATCAATAATTGAGAGTACCCTTAGGATATTTGTTTATTTACTTATTTATTTATTCATTATTAGTTTTGGGAATTTATATATTTATGAGGACGGCCGTCTAACAATTATTTCCACAACCATATGAGTTGCGTGCTCTGAGTTACAGCTGTATGTATTCAAACAATTGGAACAGTTACTCAAACGACTCATTCTGATTGTGTTAATAATTTTTCCCCTATCTGAGCCTTCTTTTTGATTGGTTAGGTAAAAGAGGTTACAGTAAAAAGGATAGTTGTATTGTGACTTAACCAGAAATAGTCTATAGATTGTAAAAAGGATGGGTGTATTGTGTATTAATCAGAAATAGGCTATAGAGGGTAGGTTTGTGTGTTGTACCTTAGATCACCTAGACTGTGAAGACATATACCAGCTTTTCCTCAATGTCAACATGTTTACTGCATAAAGCCTTCACCAGACACATTATACAACCTACAGCGTATGTATCAAGACTTGCCATTTCCATCAGTGAAAAGTAAATATTTTCATTGTATTATTTTGCCTCTTAATATTCTCTGTTGTTGATTCAAAATAATTATTAAGTAGATGTACACTTTAAATTATCATTGTACAGTATTTGAAAGTGATCCTCTTAACCTAAAAAATGTTAATGTGATGTCATGGTGTTGAACCGTTGACCATCACCATGTGCTGTACCTTTGACCAGGTCAATAGTACAAGGATTGTTTATTTTATGCCTATTAATTCTATTTATTTACTGTTTGTTTTGGGCTGATTAAAGTGTATTGTAAGATATCTATAAGCAAGAATGGAGTAAAAAGGAAGAAGATTGATAAAGATTAAATTAAAATGGCTATTAAATTTATACTTGAGAAAAAATTTACTATCTGTATGGCATCAAGACACTTGGGTCTAAGAAAATCAACTTTGATTTACCACTTAAATCAGCTAAGACAATCAGGTAATTTAAGTTATTCATACTGTCAAAAAAAAGTTCAATGACGAAGAGGAGCTTTAATTAGTTGACCATCTAACAGAGGCTACATTATGCATTATGTCCTCACAAAACACAAGCTATGGTTTTAACATATGACTTTGCCAAAGCTAACAATAAAACAATGGATCCTTCATGGTCTAGTAACAAATTTGCTGGAAATCAGTGGCTAAGAGTTTAAAAAATAACAAAATGATAAATTGTCTGTTGGTAAACCACAGTGCGCCATCTTGATACGGGCTAGTGTATTTAACAAAGAGAATGTGTTAGCTGTTTATAATGACTATAAACATATTTTACAACACCTATCAGTGACATCTGGAACTGGGATGAGACTGGAATAACTACAGTGGATCAACCTCTAAAAGTCTTAGCCGCTAAAGGATAAGGTAAGTAGGTGGAATGGGAACTACTGTACCGATGGCTGTTGCAGTGAGTGCTTCTGGAAACACCATTTCACCGCTGTTTGTTTCGTTGGGTATATTTTAAACAATATATGGTAAATGGCACACCTGCTGCATCAATTGGGGCATGTAATCCTTCAGATGCTCCAATGAACATTTCATCAAACATGTGTGTCCAAGTATTGGTACAACCATGAGACGCATGTGACCATTCTTGTTGTTTATTAAGCTAACGCATATTGATGACTCTTCACCAGCATACCTACCAGCCACAAAATGCAGCCCTTTATAGACTGCTTAGTCCTTTCAAAATGTACTATAATCAGGCAGTGAATAATGGGATGTTGACTCCAGGGAATACTGGCAAACCTGTTACAATATTACTACGGGTATGGCTTGTTCAAAAGCTATTGTGCCGAATAATATCATGAGTGGTTCCTAGGTTACAGATTTTGTATCTTTTAGCGAAAATATTTTCAGAGAAGATGAATTTCTTCCAGCTTCAATTACTGACAGGCTGATGTTACAGGAAAATCCCCACAAAATTCTTCAGTTTCTGATAACGCCAACCGCTCTAAAGTCAGAACCAAAAAAGGCCTATCAGCCCTCAAGGTATGTTTGAAACTTTTCCTTCAACCTATTCCAATGATACACCTGAAGATATAAGACCACACCCAAAAGCTTAGGCAAGGGAAGGCCTAAAGGGAATCCACGCATCCTCACAACTTTTTTGACCATTGAAGTAGGCTAGGGCTAGGATGATGAGGGTTCAAGTGATGAAATTAATTCTTCCCTTGACATAAGCGAGCCCACTTTTACAACTAATTAAATAAATTACACAATGCACTGGACATACTTTCTCGCTCCTTTACCTAAAAATGGAGAGATTTAAAGCTAGTAGGATATGTTAAACAAAATAATATACATTGTTGCAGAAACACTTCACCAAAGAGCATCAATTAAAGACACTATTAGAGAAAGGTTGAGAAAAAAATTAGCATCTTCTTTGTTCACCAAAGAGCATAAGTCAATTTTCCAGAACTCAATTTAAAAATGTATTTGACAATTTTTTCTATTGGCTTTATAAAAATATATCTAAAATTAATTTTTAAAATTTTTATTAGTGATATAATTTTGCAAAGATGAGTTAGTTTGTATCAAATAGTTGCAGAGATATGATCAAAATAGGAAATTTAGGACTTTGTAAAGTACTTTTAAAGTAATTTTCACGGGTAAATGAGAATTGCCATTTTGTTTTAAATGTTAAAAAGTGCCCAGGTACAAATTTTAATCAATTTTTCTTTTTGCCCTTCAGTAAACTATACCTAATTCTAGATATCAAACTCCAAAAACTCCTTGGGAGAGCCTAATGAAAACCCTAAATACCAAGTTACAGCCCAATCAGTAAAACAGTTTCCAATCCAGGTCAAGATGCAGACACAGACAAAAAGCATCGCAAAAATCACTTTTTGTTTTGTTTCTGGGGGTCAATAAAGGTCAACATCCAACATAATCTTGAGTTCAATGTTGACGGTCACAATACTTTCTCTACCCAAGGGTCATGACAAAGTAAAAGTTATGTTAGTAATATAAATTTTGAAAAAATAAACTTCTGCACTCAAGTATTTTCATATTCGACCAGTATGACCATGTTTTTTTGTTGTTTTTTTCCATATTCAAGAATTAGGACCTAAAGATAAAATATTAAGTTTTGAATTTTTAGATTAAAAATAATTCAATCAATATAGTTAAGATAATAATGTGGTTAATAATAAGAGTTGGCACTCACTGAATTGTGTTTGAGCAAGTATTCCGATGCTTGCTCCTCTGCCACACCCCCAATTTCTCCTATCAGGATAATCCCCTTAGTTTCTGGGTCGGTTAGGAAAAATTCCAAGGTGTCAATGAAGTCTGTTCCATTGAACGGATCTCCTCCAATCCCAAAACACATGGTCTGTCCCAGACCCACCTAAACAAATCAAACATAGTTTCCAAGTACTAAATTATCCTTTTGTGCAAGTGTAAACAGTTATACAGTTATACAGTACAACAAAACCTTGCTGTCCAAATAAACACATTAAAATGAAGTCCAGCTAAAAATAAACATTAATAAATATTAGAATTAGCTAATCTAATAAAATGGGTATTATTTTAATTAGTTATCTTGGTATTCTATCTATGTAAACACACTCATCGGTCAGAACGTTGCGACTTTATTTATTTGAGAGTTTTACTGTGGTGAAGTAGCTGAGCATGCATTCTTAGAAAATCCCCCATTTGCATAATGACATTGAGTCTATACACAATGCAAGGTTGTTAATTGAGAACATGAGTTTATAGTCGAGCTCTTTGCTGTCCAGACGACTGTCCTATCTGAACATCAAGTAGGAACCCACCTGTGTAGTCTGATGTACAGCCTCATACGTTAGTGTTCCAGATCTTGACACTACTCCCACACATCCCCTTTGATGGATGTGGCCGGGCATTATGCCGATCTTACACTGCAATCAGTACACTTACAATAAACAAGCTGATCAAAGTTGGCTTTTAAGAGAACATTTTACTGATGAGAAGCTGGGAAATACCACAGGTCCACACAGGAGAGAGTACTAGAGCACTCTAAGGTTAGGTCCACACAGGATGAGAGTACCAGAGCACTCTAAGGTTAGGTCCACACAGGAGAGAGTACTAGAGCACTCTAAGGTTAGGTCCACACAGGAGAGAGTACTAGAGCACTCTAAGGTTAGGTATTGTCGGACACCTTACAGTAGGAAAGTGCAGACTTACTTACAGGAGGGCCAGGAGAGAGGGAAAAAAAAATTGGGTTGAAGACTTTTGTTGCTTAATTTTTATTCAAAATTAATTTATCATAAAAACATAATAAACTGATATGAATATGTTTAAATACATTGAGAATACAAAACAATCCTCATTACCTTAGTGGCTCAGTATGTTTTAAAGATTGTTCAGAAGATTTATCTGATGGGTGTGAGATGAATGAGCTTCCAGCATTGTTTTATAATCTGGGCTAGTCTCTGAGGAGGTGATTCTCAAGGAAACACAGATGCTCATCAGTAAGTCAGTTTATAGCAACACTTTTCCTAAGTTTCATGGTTGAACACACTTGTTCGCATGAATATAAAGATGGAAACATTGCTATATTTTTGGGCATGATTTACCAAGTTTGGACATGTTGTATTAAAATACAGTTTTCTTGTGTTTAAAAACAGCTGCTTCATAATTCAACACATTTTAATTATCTACTCTACAGATCTGATTGAACACACTCACAGGCCGTAGTTAGCCCATCCCCGCTCTAGAGAGTAATATAGAAACATATAATTTAATTGTTCATAAAATTGACAAGTGTGACAATGTTTCAAAGAGAGCTAGGTTTTAGCGCGAGGGGAGAGACGTGTGTTGGAACCAGTGTATCTACTTTATCAGTTTACTTTTTCTTCTATGCAAAACCTAATATTTTATTTAAAACTTGTAATTTAATGTCCCAAATTCACAAATACTCCAAAGTTTTAAGTAAAATTACCATTGAATTATAATTATGGTTAAAAACAGATTTTTCTCAAACATGTATTGTACGATTGTACAAAATGTCACAAATATGGAAGATAAATGTTTAATGTATGTTTTATTAGTACACATTGCTGCTATCTATCTAACTAATCCAAACGAGAAAAAGGGATTTATAAGAAATGCCAAGTGATTTGTTTTGAGGGGAAGGTAGCGCTGGGCTGATCACTGCTGCCCATCATTTGGTTTATTTTATTTGTTTCAAAAATAATATGCAGTATTGATCATAAAAACAAATGTTCCTGTGGGTCATTTTTATTTTGTTCAATACAGGAGGTATGCTTATACAAGTTTGAACAAAAACTTTAGAATTAACTTATGTATAATTTACTTTATCACTGACCCTACCAAGTTTAAAATATAATTAGTTTAAGTTAAATTGACCCCCCTTTTCTCATAATTAAGTTTGTGATAGTTTATATAGGAATTTTATTTTGAAACCTATGAATAGAATATCATGGAAAATATATTAGTTTTAGAATAGAGACATAAAAAAAAAGTTGTTCAATAAATTAAATAGAATTTAAATAAACATAGTTTAAGTTTTAGCATCAACAAATAAATAAATTTAGGCAATGAAATTAAGATAAGTCCTGAATCCATGATGCAGTTTTGAAACCTCTGATAGTTCTTTAGTTTTAGCTTCCAACGAATCTTCCTCAGTTTTAGCTTCCAACGAATCTTCCTCAGTTTTAGCTTCCCTTGAATCTTCCTCAGTTTTAGCTTCCCTTGTATCTTCCCCAGTTTTAGCTTCCAATGAATCTTCCTCAGTTTTAGCTTCCCTTGAATCTTCCCCAGTTTTAGCTTCCAATGAATCTTCTTCAGTTTTAGCTTCCCTTGAATCTTCCTCAGTTTTAGCTTCCCTTGAATCTTCCTCAGTTTTAGCTTCCCTTGAATCTTCCTCAGTTTTAGCTTCCCTTGAATGTTCCCCAGTTTTAGCTTCCCTTAAATCTTCTTCATCCTCTGATTAGCCCTATGAGAGACCTTCCCTCTGCAATATTTCTTCTCTCTCACCCATTGACCTTTCTATTGTCAACACAACACCCCTGTCATCCCCTATCTAACACCGGAACAAAGTACAAGACTGTCTGTCAGGAGCTCAACAACGATGAGTCACCAGTACCTGACAGGTGCACACATGAAAGTATCTGACAGACTCAAATCCTGAAAAATTAATGTTTTTTCAATTGAAATTGGTTTTGAAGCTATAATACTGCCTACTAGTGGTTCTTAACCAACATGATAGGATAAACTCAACAACCAGTCCCCAGACCATAAATTTAACAACCAATTGAATGTATAAATGTTATAGAGAATGGATTATAAGGAAAAAAATGTTAACATTTACTTACAGTACTCTTTCTATTATTCTGTTATATTCTTATTTCCTACAAGGTTTATAATTTTGTCCAAGATTACAATTCAAATTTGAGATTCAGATTAGTAAACTAGTGGATTTGACACAACTCTTATTATTCTTTTAAAGTCTTTTGTCATGGAATGTTAGCTTACAATCAGTCAATATGACTGTTATATCTGTTTTATTACACTTAAAAAAAGTAAGAATAAATTTGTTTTGTCTTTGATTTTGACTGTTTTCAGAATTTACTTATAACTTTTTTTATCACACCTTAGACCTGTTCTGGTTATTTGGATACATTAATTACGCTATTAGGATAGAAATGATAGAGTTAAAGTTTTAGTGTAGATTTAAACACATTTGTGTGGTTTAGGATACACCCGACAGGGATTAAAACCCAGTTCTCTGGTGATCCAGTGGAGAGGGGTAAGAGACATCTGTAGCATGGAGACCTTAGTGCAAGTGTTAACTATAAGCATCAAACCCTCTGATAGGTGAGAACTTGTCTGATATTGTTGGTCGATCATTTTAGATGTGCAGGGGAGAGAAGGTTGTCTAAGAAGAATGATTTTCAATTACAAATAAAAGTTTATTTATAAATTAAGCTTTGCATGATAATTAATATATATGAAATGTATTATAATTTTAAAAACATATGTATTCTTATAGTTGTATAAACAATCAGGTGATTTTGTAATTTCAACAACCTTTTTTTATTTGATTTATTTTGACTGTTTTTTAATTTAAGATAGTAATATATTTTTGTTTAACTAGGAAGATTTTCGAGACGCTATCTTAAGCATGACTTGAATGAAAAATCCTGAGATAGCAAACCTCTAGTAAAGAACCGCCGAAAACATTATTAATAACATTTAATAACATATTTAGTGTTAAACAGGAAATACAGGGTTAGCTGTAAGTCACGCAGCCTGTATAATGGTTTGATGCTGTAGTTGATTAGTAAGCTACTCGACTAGAATGTTTGAATGTGACTGTGACTATATAGAGCAAGGTAAACACACATTGACAACATTAATCTCCCTTTACTCTGCCAGTTAGAGCTGAGTCGCCAGCAGGACAACATAACTTCCCCCAGGTTCAACACGTGTTGATTGTTGAAAGTTATTTGAAGTCTCGGTTGTACTTTAATTCTCAAGATGAGTTTTGGGTAACTTTCCTTTAATCTAAAGTGCTGAATAGGTCGACAAATTTTCCCATGGTTGCTCAATTTCGAGAAACAAGCATTGTGGATGAATGTAAAAGATCTGGCCATCCTTCAGTCTTAAAAGACCACTCTTTGGATAACATCAGTCAATCTATGTTGTGTTCTCCAAGAAAATTAATACGAAGACTTTATCCACAAACCGAAGTGAATTAAGGTAGTGTCAGAAAAACAACAAAGAAGTTACATCTGCATCCATATCGGATGCAAGTTATGCATGAACTTAAAGAACCTGATAATAAAAAACGACTCCTTACTGCCAGTGGTTTTAACGTTTTGTTCAAAATGGTCTTGCTATTCTGGATTACGTTTTATTCTCAGATGAAGCATGATTTCACCTTAGTAGTTACATAAACAGTTACAACAGCAAGATATGAAGTTCCGAGAACCCACACGTTTTTCTCGAGAAGGCGCTGCATTCTCAGAATGATAGTGTATCATGTACGATTTTGTAGAAAAGAATCATGGGCCCAATATTCTTCATGAATACAGTTACGGCCTAACATTACCAGGACATAATTAATCAGTCCATATTGTTAGAAATTGATGATCGTAAGCAAAAACCTTTCTTAGAACTGTGTGTATGTGCTGTTGTTAGTGAAAATATTTCTTACAGATGTGTGTGCAGTTGTCTTACAGCCATGTGTACAAAGTTTAAAGTGATAACTCCAAACTTTGAGTTGTTGTAATTGTCATTGTAGGTAGTCATATAAGTCAATGAGTACAATTATATACATTTTGTATTATATTTGGAAGAAGGTACAGGAAAGGTGGATAGAAACATATAAAAGGGACAAACAAAATGTGGCTTACAAAGAAAAGAACACAGTTTACCCTTTACATTGCTGCCACTGGACCAGGTGTCTTTGTCCTTCATGTTAATTCTTTTACATGTTCCTATCTATGTGTCCTACCTACCTTTACAATTTTCCTTTTACTTCATTTTGTGTTTTTTGGTTTCCTCTTTTAGGAAGTTGCGTTGCACGTTTCACACTTCCTCTGATGAGTTCCAAAAAAATTAAACTTAAATCAGGGGATTGGGCAGTTACGATCGATTTTCTTCTAGAGGAAGCCATTAAATCTTTATCCAGTGGCAGCAGTGTAAAGTGTGAACTGTGTTCTTCTTTTCATTTTAAAAGTCATATTTTGTCTGTTCCCTTTATATGTTTCTATACACCTTTCCTTTATCTTCTCTCAAATATAATACAATTACCGCAAAAAGTGAAAATAGGTTTTCCTTATAGAGATACTATATATATTTGTGAGATAGAGCCTGAGCATAATATTGATCTGGTAGCTCGACAGCTACTACATACTAAGCAAAGGATCGTGAGCGTCGGTATAAAATGATCCTCTTGATGCTAGTCAATATATTACAATGTCTGTGGAATCTTGGAAGGAAATAGTGAGGAGCGTATCTTGAACAGGAGAATTCACTTGATCCACTTAACCAAAGTCGCAGGTTTTTAATTCATGACAGGGACAGATATTTACAATCCATCAATTGTTAAATTGTTCTATTCACACCAATGAATGACAAGTTAATGTTTATACATTACTTTTGTTTTCCAATCCATTAATTATATGAAAGTACTTTGACAACACTACACATTCACAAACATATTTGAGAAGATAAAGTGTACAAACCTGCTCCGGCGCAATGACCCCAGGACAGTTTGGCCCCACTAACCGGGACTTGGATTGTTTGAGAAGTTTGTGTTTCACTCGAACCATGTCTTGTTGAGGGATGCCCTCCGTGATGCAAACGATGAGAGGAATCTCAGCATCCACAGCCTCCAATATAGCACTGGCTGCTCCTGGGGGTGGTACGTAGATCACCGTTGCATCGGCTCCTGTTGCGCTTTTAGCCTGGAGAGCAAGAGAGAGAATAGCAATATTCTCTCCAGTGTAGCACTATAAACACTATAAAACTCTCTCCATGCCAAACAGTTTTGAAACTACAACAATTATCATATAAATATACCAAGGAAAGCGAGCAGGGACAAGATCAAAGAAGAATAAAACATACAATTAGTGAAATACAATTTAATCACCCCCCCCCCCCCCCCCCCCACCACACCAAACACCCACAACACCCCCACCAACCACACACACACA
>CABFWO010004289.1:0-13845 GCA_902155825.1 Timema genevievae | reverse complement strand
CCCCCCCCCCTTAATTCACAAAGATATTAAAAATGACTCTCTCAACCAGAAATATAACATTTCTTCTCCTTTCGTTTTAAAATATGATTGTAACTAAATAACCTAACATAATTTGAATGCTAATATTACACAAACTATGTATTCAAAGTCAAGACTATAAGTAACTTCTTATAATGTCAAATTGGGAGAATAATCTTTAATTCCAGTTAAATTATTTACATATTATGTTTAACAACAAGGAGACACAATAACTAAAAGATTATACAATGATAAAAATTGATAAAAATAAGGAAAGATAAATTATTATTTATTTAGCACCTTACTACCCGTTTGGATTATACACCTATGTATGTACTCGCTACACTAATGGGTTAGGGATTAGGAAGGCTTAACTTAGAGGTAGTGCATCCGCATTTTTGTGGAGGGAGAGTGGAAAACCATTTAGGAAAAACCACCCTCAGTGCAACTAACCGGGATCGAACCCTGATCTCCCCAACATCGGCAGTCTAGTCCAACACGAGATTAGTGTGTTAGATCATGCGGCCAGCGAAGCGAGTAAATTATTATTATTATTATTATTGTAGTTTATAGAAGCATCGACACAAATAATTGATTATTATCTTAAACTCAAATGATTAAAAACAAATTAAAGTACCTATTAGGGGGAAAATAATAATACACCAGCTATAAACAGCTTATATAGACAATACGTTGATATTTAAATATACTAAAATTATTTAAACTATCCTCAACATGAAATAATAGAGTCACTGTAGAAGAGTGAGACTCAAATGGAATTCAAAAGATTCGCCTGGTGTATAAAACAGAGTAAACATGTGACTCCATCCGCACTGTCGTGTAATAAAAAATGAAGGTCACCATTAAAATTAAGAGCCAGGTGGATAGGGGCATACTTGCGACACTCCACTAAAATGTGGTACACACTAAGGGGAGCATCTCAAAATTCACACACTGAAGGTGGATCCCCTCTTAATAAAAATCCGTGGGTTAAAAATGTATGCCCGACGCGGAGCCTTGTCACGATGACCTCCTCTCTTCTAGACTGTTGTACAGAAGAGGGCCATTGCGATACACCGTCCCTGATGGACCGCAGCTTGTTCTGAGCAGGGGTCGAAACCCACTGCTCGTGCCAGGTGCGTAAGACCGCACGCCGAACATAACCCTTTAGATCTAAAAACATGACACCACAACTCGTCTCCGGAGGCAGATGGACCACCTCCTTGGCCACCAGTTAATTTCCTGAAAGACCAGCATGACCAGGAATCAAGCAGGCGAGTTGGTGTTTAGTAAACCAATTTTAAAAAATTTGCTCGTGTATCAACTGCACAGGGGGATACCGGGAGTACAAGGTGGACAATGCCAACAGAGCACTCCTTGAAAGCAAAGAGAGAGAAGCTAATTAAAAGTCCTCTCTTATAAAACATTTGGTGTCATCACCTTAGGAAACTTGGCAAAATCAAAATGGCATTGAGGCAGGCTTATCTTCCAGGGAGAAACTCGACCTGGGGATGAGGGGATAGCCTTTGGCAGGACTATTCCACACATGTCAAAGACAGACAGCATCCGGATACCAACCAGCCTTGAACTAAGTCATTTTGTTTCATACAAGACAAGGTTGGGGGGATGGAACACAGGACGGTAAGCAACATGCTTTAGCATGCAATGCAGTTTCGACAAGTACAATGTGAAAATCCACGTTAATTTAAAATCAAATAAAAGTCACAGGGACCTTACCATGCCTGAGACTGATGAAACAACGTGGTTCAATAAAATATTTTGGGCTGAATATATGCCAAGTATTCCACGGAAATGGACGACAGCCGTCTTGGCTTTGGAGAAGCGAGAACCTCGACGTTATGCCCATGTCCCTAGAGTGTTGACAACGAGTTGTACTTGAGTTTTAGTTTTATCAACAATATGAACTTATATTTCCCTATCTGGTTATGTGATCTTTGCATAGCCCACAACCCAGATGCAGTGTGTATTTAAGTGGTTTTTTTTTTACGATTTCGATCACTAAACCTCTACCTTGAAAATTGTGCTTTAAATTTTACTTAAAAAAAAAGAAAGATTCGACGTAATAATCGCTGATTACGATTAATATCCGACACACTAATAATCGCCCAATAACGATTCATCGGTATTCACATCGGTACACCCCTAATAAATGGTATTATTTTACCAGAAACAAATTTAAACCAGTTTTATCTTTCATTTAGTGTAAAAGGTGTTTTTGTTGTGCAGTAAAATTATATTTACACGAGTTCTGCATTTTTCAAAATAAATGATACTATTATTGTTGAGATGGGTGTTTTCGAATTTTTGCTGTAACAGTCATTAATCGGTACACATTCTATCTAGTCAACAAATTATTCCAAATTACTTTAAAGCAGCTGTCCGCTCATGTTTAGTTCAGAGTGCATGCACATACAAAGGGCATAAACACTGAGACTCTGCTGGATTTCAAATATGATTGGGTTTCTTAAACAAATATTGACGAGCATAGCAGACAAATATTAAAAATTCTCAGCCCGTGGTGGGCATGCACTACTCCTTCATATTATTAACGTTTCTGCTTCGCTCTACAATTTCAACAAACATGTAAGTCCACAACAACAAAGGATCGACCCCATTTCAGGAATCATATCAAGGACAGACTCGGCTAAGGTGTCAAGTGTCAAACAGTCACCTGACTTCTCGGCCCAGGCTCAGGAGTTAGGCAAGGTATGAGCCTGACTTGAGACAATATTCTCACCTCCTTGACAGAGTTGAAGACGGGAAGATTGAGATGTGTCTTGCCTCCCTTTCCAGGAGACACGCCCCCCACCACCTTTGTGCCGTACTCAATGGCCTGTTTGCAGTGAAAGCTGCCCTGTTTGCCGGTGAATCCTTGACAAATGACTCTTGTGGCACTCGTCAGTTTCAAGTTGCTTCGTGTAGACGTGTAGTTGGTCCGCACATTGCTCAGTCTTGGACCTGAAAACAAATAACCTTTTATACAAGGATCTTTCTAAGACAGTATCGGCCATCAGCAGTTTGAACTTAACTAATACTGACCAGGAGTTAACTGAGAAAATTTTATGCTACCAATTAAAAAGTAAATGTATTTTGAGCTCATATTTTAATATAATGCTTTTTAAAGCACAAGGTGAGTAATAGTTTTATTAATGAATCACAGCCCAAAAACTTGATTCATATAAAAAATAGTTATTAATTTCAAACAGTATTTTTAATAAAAAACGGCCTACCAGTAATAATTAGTTGGTAGCATGACTAATCTCACCTTCTATCAAGTAATGTAAAATTCAGAATATATATATATGGGTGTGAAACATGGTATCTTACTTTACATGAGTAAAATAAATTTAGGGTGTTCAAAGACAAGGTTCTTAGGTAAACATTTGGTCCAAAAATGAATAAGGGTGTGGTGTGAAGGAGCTTCCATAATGATGAGTTACATTTCCTGTATTTATCACAAGACATTGTTAGGATAATCAAATCTTGCATTTTACGGTGGGTAGGACAGTCAGAGTGAACGGAAGATTCTAGAACCTTGTTCAGGGTATTGATTGGTAGACCCAACGCATTTGGAAGACCTAGACGCAGATGGGAGGATAACATTAGAATGGACTTGAAAGAGAGAGGGTGTAATGAGGTGGACTGGATAGAACTATCTCAAGATAGGTTTAAATGGTGTACTTTTGTAAGTGTGGCAATCAGATTTCGAGTTCCTAATGAAATAGAGTAAATAAGAATAAACAAACAAATGAATTACTAAATAGCCATATTGACGTTGCTCGCAACATGATTGATTGGCAGGAACATGTGGTATGTACATTTACTACATGTTCATGTAACATGTAAGTTCTACCCTGGACAGCTCATAAGTTAACTGCATCATGATGCCTTGCTATTGCTATTTGCCCTTACATCTCATATATTCTTATTTTATTTCCTTCATAGGTATGCATACAAGTTAGAGCTTAAAACATTTTCAGATTTTTCTGTACATAAATGGCCTCATGGCACCATTTTGAAAAGGAATGTGTTTCTTGCTAAAATAGTTGTTCTGATGTGAGTTGAAATGATTTAAAATATTCTTAATTTCATATTTTTACTAACCAATTTTGTTCGTGTTGGTGTCAAATTAGAGTTTATGGTTAGTACTTTAAGATACAATTCAAAACCTTTACACAAATATGATTCATAATATCATATATTTGTTTTAATTTTACCAACTTTTATTCTAATGTTAGGTTAATTATGGCTTATAAACCACAACCATCAAACTTTTCATATTTTAAATAAAATACAAAAGTAGCAAAAACCTGTTGGAGGAAAAAAAGAATCAGATTGTTTTTTTGGGGTTCATGAATTAAAAAATATTTTAAATTTGTGAAAATACATAAATGGATGGTCTGCTTGTGCTAGCACATGTAGCAAATGATTAAGTTTGTGTCCTTGTGAGCACCATTTAAAAACATGATTGATTGTTAATCAGTCATAAAAATGCTAGGGTTGGGTTGATCACCCATTTTGATGATCCCGATCATTTGTTGGCAAACCTAAGAGTTGATCATTTTATTATATTATCAATTTTTGAAATATGTGGTAAAACACATGGGTTTTTTATTAAAAATGTTTTTTACTTATTTTTTCATTAAATTCATTGGAAATATTAATAAGCAATCTGAAAAAATAAAATATTTGTCTGAAATATACTTTGGCTAATACTTGAAGGAAGGTATAATGTAGATACAAAACCATAAGCTAAACTGGGATCATTAATTAGTTAATTATAATTACCATTGCAAATTGATACAAGTGTAGTAGTTATTAAAATGCTTAAGTCTATTGGTCTGTATTTTCATCTTTTACATTATGGGAAGATAAACATTATTTTTATTAAAATAATAATTTATAAATTAGTTAATTTACTAAAAGTACACAAAAATATAAACGATAAGATTATAATGAAAATTAAATAAATATAAGCTGATGAATAAATTTAATCAGTTAATCATTTAAGTAGTCCCTAATTCACCTAGTTTTAACATCCCTGAAACATATGGTCAAGTAGGTGTATTAATATGAAACATGCTTAGGAAGTTATAGTTTCATTGGGAACCAAATGATATAGCTTTTTCATCCAGAGGAGCTGTAGGCCTGCAGTGTCACCAACATGCAGGTTATAAACCACATTTTAAATGCAAGCTAGCGATTGTAAAGCACTTTGTGAACTCAATACAGGCTGTATCTACACAACTTTGATGACATATTCTCGATAATTAAGATACGGATGTAGAACACAAGGAGAGGTCAGTGTTTTTACACCAAAACATTTGTTAGGTCAAAATAAATAAAATATTGCTTCAGTACAAACATAGTTTCATTTTCTACACATGGTGGAATTTAATGACAACTTTTTCTCTTCATTTGAAAAGTTTGTCATCTAATGCCGCTATTTTCAAGAGAGACATTCAACACCTGTTGATATCACCATGTGAAGAAAATTAAACTAGCTGTTTGTACAGAAGCAATATTAATTTGTGATCTCAATTATGTTTGTAATATAACATACTTTGTATTCATAGAGTTATATACATAGGCTATGGAAAATCCAGGAAAGTTGGAAAATTTAAAATATAATTTGGCTGGAGAACCATGGTACCTATTACTATGATTATTATAATTTATTACTAGCTATATAATAAAAACCTTTTTAATTAGAAGTCCAAGGAATATCTACAAAAATTTGAAATATTATAAATTCAAACTAACCACACCAAAAATCACTAACCCCAAAATATGCTAAATATAAACACACAATTTTTATATTTGCTATAGGCTATAAAACACACATACAATATATACATAGGGCCTATATGAAAAAAAAAAGACAAATGTTTACACAAATTTAAAAAATTGGAAAAATTAACATATGAAAATTGCAGACTTAAATTAGTTTTTACACTTAAATGACACTATGTTGGAAAAAGTTAATGATCTTGGTTTGTTGTAATTTGTTATCTTAGAGCAATAAACAATCTTCAAGTTCACTGATCGCATTTAATTGTTATCTTTTACTTCTGGTTGGGATTCGGTGAATCTTAAGTCCCATGCTGATTACATTGCAGAAGTAATGAAAGCCGAGCCAATACATCCCCTATTCTAAGAAACCCACTCAGTGATCGAGACAAATTCCCTGCTTTCTCTTTTACTAGACGCCAATAACTCCCATTTTATTTGACATTCTTGGCATATGGAGTGATTTAATAAAGCTTATTAAGTTAGGTTTGAAATTAGTTCTAACTCAAAAAAATTAACAATGTATAAGCTTCGAATTATTCAAGTATTTCCTTCTAAAATTCAAATTAAATGTTATCGTTTACCACTGATTTGATGAAATAGCTTTATTAACAGTTCTATGAGACCAACTATTTATTACAAAGAATAAATAGTACAAGCAAGTCATTAAAATATGTAAAATCAAATGTATCAAGGAACAACCCTTCTCGATTCTCTTTCTGCGTTCATTATGGATATTAGAAACAAATTTGTAGACATTGAGAAAGCTGCAAATTCATTCAATGAAAATCGGAACTTCGGAGATGGCAGAAAAATGAAGAGAAAATTGCAGTTCAACGAGACATCATCTAATGATAACTTACCCATGTTAGTGCTAAAGAAAACTTTGTTATAAACATTCACAATGTAATTTGCGATAAACTTATATCTGAAATTAATAATAGAGGTGGAATTTACAATTACGTTTTAAAAGATTTTCAATTTTTTTTCTTCAATTTTTCAATAAGTGGCGATGAATTTAACTAGGCCTAATGGGTACAAAATTAAGAATAAAATATGAAAAAGATATCGAAATATAACATTTTAAGGATGAACCTCATCACTTCATTAATTTTATTCGAGAAAAAAAAGTGTCAGATCCCGTTGAAATGTACATATGCTATTAATTGAAGGAATTAAATCTACATTTCCTAACCTGGAGACAATCTTACAGATTTTTTTAAGGTTACCAATTTGCAATGCAAGTGGTGAAAGATTATTTTTGGGATAGAAACGTGTGAAAAACTTTACTTAATTCACTAATTCACATGCATTTAAACACATCTATCATGTATAGTAAAAGTGAGGAAGGTTCTGATTCAGTAAAGTTTTATATTCTTACAAATGTGATTTTGTTGGTATATTACTTATATTATTCTGGTACTTCTGTTTTGTAATATAATATATTGTATTTTTTTTTCCTTATTCATTAATAATTTTTTTACTGAAAGTTATATTTTTTCAGATCATGTAGGGGCCTATTGTAAATTTTGTCTCCGGGAAGTAAGGTGGATAGGGGCTCCGAAATCGGAATGCGCCTAGGGCCCCCAATTTAGTTAATCCCCCACTATGTATGGTACATGGATCTAATGTGGGATCCATGTTGCGAACCAGGTACATGCTACAACAGGTCAACACATGGATAGAAGGAGGATCTAGTGGGGATCCATGTTGCGAACAAGGTACATGCTACAACAGGTCAACACATGGATAGAAGGAGGATCTAGTGGGGATCCATGTTGCGAACCAGGTACATGCTACAACAGGTCAACACATGGATAGAAGGAGGATCTAGTGGGGATCCATGTTGCGAACCAGGTACATGCTACAACAGGTCAACACATGATTTTGTCTCTATGTAAAGATAATAAAATAAGGTTTATTTGTCTTCCGCCAAATGCGCCCCATAATTGCCAACCTCTTGACGTCTCATTTCTTGGCCCAATCAAAACATATTGGAAGAAAATATGTCCTGAATGGAAAAAGGCCAATCTGAAATCAAGTGCTGTTAAAAATCCTTGTTTCCCAGGCTGCTCAACAAACTAGTTAATGAATTAGCACCCAGTAGAATGGGGTTCAGCACAACAGGTATAGATAGAGAGCAGAGCAGTGAGAAGGAGCCTGCTCTGATCATGGAGTGCTCTGTATGTTGTTATGTTGGTGACAGTTGTCAAAATGATAATTATGGATAGTCAATTATTAAGTCCTCATCAGATTTAATCTATTCAAAAAAAATTCTTGTGAGGAAAAGAGTAGGACTTGGAGAAATAAATAGCATTTGTACATATCACTATAAAAAGTATGATGACAAATATCAACATTTGTTTGGAAATTCATGTTGTGATCCATTTTCGTCCCACAAAAAAGTAATTATAAAAATCTTGAGAGAAGTAACTATGGAAGAGTGTGAGAAGCGGCCCTTGTTAGAACTTATACCACGACAGTCTGTTCTTCTTGCCGTAAGACTTGCTAGCAGTTATCAGAGTGATGATGATATTATCATAGCTCCCAAAATAGTTGTGGGATCCTTAAATTAAATGGCTGGAATATTAAGAGTTTCACCAATCAAAATAACCAAACTAAGTGACGATAGAACACCTGTTGAGGGCAACCATACCGTGAAAAAGTTTTCTTGTGTGATAAAACAGAAACTGAATGAGTCGTTCAACAAAAAGAGTGATTTGAGGAAGAAGAGAAAGATGAAGAAAAAAATTGAAAATGGCCTGATATTGCAGCCAAAGAGAAAGTATTTAGTAGGTACAAAATCTAAAATAAAGAATAAAAAGTCGCACATCATATAATGAAGGAATGAAAGTCATCAGTGAAGTCCCCAAAAACTGGTAAAAAACAAACCGAGCAAACAAAAACTTGGTGTGAGTACCTGGTGAAGAAAATAAACACAGTACAAGAACTTGGTGTGAATGAGTACCCAGTGAAGAAAACACACACAGCACAGGAACTTGGTGAGTCAGTACCCGGTGAAGAAAATAAACACAGCACAGACACTGGTGTGAATGAGTACCCAGTGAAGAAAACACACACAGCACAGGAACTTGGTGAGTCAGTACCCGGTGAAGAAAACAAACCCAGCACAAGAACTTGGTGTGAATGAATACCCGGTGAAGAAAATACAAGCCCTTGTGGGTAAACTTGGAATTATTCCTAAAGTGAGTTTAGTGAAACTAGAGAGAAGAATAAGAAAAGAAACTAAAGGACTTAGTTGTAAAATTTTACAACAGTGACGAAGTAAACAGACTGTGCCCAGGAATGATGATTAATAGTTTCTATTATAACTTTAACGAGAAGCCCTAATAGTTTATTTTATGGTATATCTTGAATAAGAGTAAATTGAGTAGAATTTTAAAAACAAGTTTTTTAAGAAAGGTTGCACTGTGAAAAAGGGAATAAATGCATATATCACAACTTAAAAAAAAGATTTAATATATTTTAAATTCTTTTTATAATTATAAAATTATTAGATTATAAAATAATCTATATAAGCCATTTCAGGCCAGATAATATGCTTACACATTGTACATTTTAGAGATATTTGACAAGTAACATGAACATCACCGCGAACTCCAAAACAAAATTACAGGTTTTACCTAGTACTAGTAGGAGTATCCCTGACCGAAATTTCAATTTTTTTTCAGGCCCCCTTTTGGAGATATTTGACCTTGAAGTTCCCAATGTTTGAAACTAAAAATTGACCATAAGGGCTTAAAACCCAGGATTTATTTTACCATGACTGGAAACCCTTACAGTCAAAGCTCTTTATAAAATAATTCCATCCTGTGGTTTCAAGCCCTTTTGATTTTACAAACCTTCAAAATTGGTCAAATTGCTCATTATAATGGCTAAATTTAGGTCCATAAAAGTCCAAGTTGCCAAAGTCTTAGGGCCTATCTCAAATGTATATACATTTTCTGAAAGATCAAGATCTCTAGTTTAAGGCAGTGAAAACCAGAACTTCTTATCTTTAGTACTTACTGCGGTGAAGAAAAATGGGCGTAAATCCAAGATGGTGGAAGATTAAAAAATTAGCAAAAATTTTGAGCGGTACAGTAGCAAGGCCACCTATGGTGAAAAAAATAAAAAATCAACTAGACGGTCAAGCAACCAGTTAATTTAAAATCGAGTGATTTCACATGGAATGACACACCTGTCCTTTATCAAAAGAAAAACTGCCTGCTAAAATACCTCTGAGTTCAGATGAAAAAGAAGACAGAGGGTCAGAAGAATCTTCCCCCTGTACAAATAAGATTTCATCTGAATTTCTTGATTTTCTGAAATAACAAAGAAACCCAGCAAAGAAATATACTCCGCAGAAAGAGAGGAAATGAATGTGTGTGATTCCCGTAAAGTCAGAGTTTGCTGAAACACCAGTAAAAACCAGTGAGCCTACTCCTGGGTGCAGCTTTGAACAAACAACATCTCAAAATATCTTTAAAGCAAGGAATAGACTCGTTTAGTCGAATCAGGTGATGAGTATGAGCTGACTAAAGGTGAATACCGGTATTCAGAACAAGTATCAACCAACACACTCGATAGAAGATTAGAGGGGAAAAATGGTTCATGGATTGTTGCAAAGTATGCATTAGGCAAAAGTGTGAAGGCCAGTGCTAAACATTTCGTCGACCTGGCTATAGAGGTTGATAAAAATGGATATTTTACTAAATTTATGAGAGCAGAAGTATGTTGTGACAAATTTTGTTGGCCTGATTGAGAGGATATTGACACTATAGACGAACTGGATGTTGTGAGCCCCGTGTTGGGGGAAAGGGTACTATTTGATCAAGTTGATTTCTTTGGAGCTAATAAACTTAAATCTTGTTAATTTTATGATAGAGATAAGTGTGGTTATTACCCTTTACCAATGTAACCTAGGCCTAATTAAAGTGTTTTTGGAAAGAGAAAAACTACTAAAGGCCGGTCTTATGGCTACAGGCTAAATATTGCTATCGGGAGGTTAAAGTTAGCTACCAGTTAAAGGTTATCAGCCACTTTAATATTTTACATGTTTTATGAACTGAATTTATCTGCTGTAGGATAAATATATTTTTATGTAAAAAAAGCAATGTTGGTACTCTTTTTACTGGTGTGCGCATGCGTATAAGCCCAGACGCTACCGCAACAACCTAGCGAGTGGCGAGAACGTTCAACATTTGTTAAATAGTGGCGGCTAAACGAGTGCGAGTAAACAGATGGTGTCACGTGGGCGCTGAATCTAAAAGATGTCGTGTAAGTACTAATTTCAATGTCTGCCAAAATGTTGTCATTAGTTGGTTACAAAATATACAAAATTTCATTTATTGTACTCATATTTTGATAATTTGTTCTTATATAAATATAACTCTACAAATAGCTTGTCAGTTTATATAAAAGTGTGAATTAAATGAACTCTAAATGTATATAGTTAGAGCCCGGGCCTGTGCTTACTAAACACATGAACCAAGATTTTAACCTAAAAACAGATTCTGATAGGCATATCCTCATGAAAAACAACTTGTCACTATGGCAACAACCATTTTAACTTTCAGATAAAAGTTTCAGGTATTTGAACCTCCCGATAAAAATGTGATGGATAAATACATTTTATCTTGCAGATAAATGCTATCTTGAAGTCACTGGCTGCACTTTTAACTTATCCACCAGATAGAAATGTTTATCTACCAGATTAATATTTAACTCTTAAAAGCTTAAAAGATAAATAAACAAACTGTATCACTGTGCATATAATATTTTAAAACCCTTTTCACATGTCACTTAGGCCTATAGGATCAAAAGTCACCCCAACTCTCATAAACTTTATTATTTAAATGTTTCAAATAACCAGTCAATATCAGCCCTTTCTGGGGTGACATAGACCACCAAGCATTAAAGAAATCCACAAAACACATGAACGTTATATAAATATAATGTATCTAAACATGTTGGATCAAGACCCATATCTGGATCAATAGTGATGTCTTACCATTTATAGCTTTCAATGTAACAAAGTATAAACTAACTTGCAGTATTTTGTTTCACCAATCTTATGAGTTTTTGTAGCCTAAATGTCTATTTTAAGATGAAAGAGGGAGAAAGTCTGTGCAGTGCACCGTACAATTAATTAATTAAATAATTTAAAGCTTGAAAAGTGTTTTAGTACCCTTTAATTAAATGTACTTATATTTTACTACTTATGAACATTTAGTAATGGGGAGGGAAGGGTCTATTTTCTGTCCACATATAGGAGTTTCAGACCTTGATGTCAATTACTGGAACTACAAGTGTCAATAAGAGGCACACTTAAACTTACATGTTAACAATTGGTGCACAGAGATACTTTAAAAAATTAATCTAAATTTAGTTTTGGTACGGTAATATTAATGTTATGTAAAGTTTTCACTATCTTATGCTCCTAAGCTTATTCATTTAAGATAGCTTTTGGTTAGTCTTATAAATGTTTTAGTTAAATATCACTGTAATAATGTCAAAGACTGGTGAATTTACTTTATAATATAATAGGCTGAAAGTAAAACAAGCTCATAGAATTTTTAAGAGACATAAAATTAAGATTTAGTGAATGTATTACCTTGTCCCTCCTTTGGCCCAAATTTTCAATGTTTCACAATGACCCCTGCATAAAAAGTGTTAGGAATTATTCTGCCCAAATTGTGTACTATTCCTGTATTATTGTTTGATTCAATGAATTCTTATTGTGTGCATTACTAAAAATAAGTAAACCATATCATGTTTATTAGACTAGGGGATAGAAAGGTTTAAAGTAGTATGATTAACAATACCAACATGCGTATTAAACATAGAAGAAATATATCTCACGCTTTAGACCAGATAAAAATCAAATGGTCTAGCCTTGAAAAAAAAATACTAAATAAGATTTATTATTTATTTTTTAGAAGGTTGAAATTAAATTTTTATTTCCAATATTTTCAACATGATTTAAATAACACTTGACATTTCATCGAATAATCTATTAGATCTCTTCTGAAATGAGAAACAAATGTTAAGATTTAACTTATAAGGTAGGCTATTACTATTAACTTTATGAAACTAAGCAGAAAGGTTTGTAATATTAAAGGTAGTGATATAATTTTA
Source organism: Timema genevievae (assembly GCA_902155825.1). NCBI lineage: Eukaryota > Metazoa > Arthropoda > Insecta > Phasmatodea > Timematidae > Timema > Timema genevievae. The sequence goes on along the minus strand of CABFWO010004289.1, from coordinate 876 downwards.
AATAGAAATGACCAGGCCAAGCGTAATAAGAGTAGTGGAATCTTTATTATAAAATAGCATCTTAGTTACCTCCCAGCCTAAATAATATTCTCACAGACGACGCCATTAGGTCAAGATAAACTTATTCAAAGACAAAATAAGTGCCAATGAGCATACTCATCAAATAAACTTGACCAATTTTAATAGAGGACCCCTGGTGAGTAGTTGGGCGAGGTGAGAGTCTAAGATATACGGGTCTGGCTACTCTTTAGTTCCAGTGATCAGACATTGAAGCTAAATGGCGTTAGTGTCGTTACGGAAAAACGCGCACGCAATTTAAATTTCGAAGAGAAGTTTGAACCTCCAAGTTAACATTTTACTGTTAGAGTTAGACAATGATTATTTTAGAATCAAATATCCGAAGCTATTATTAATACTTTCTTAGTGAGGAATTCTCCAACAAGATATATTCTGAAAATTGAAAAATGACACCTGGACACGGGAATCGAACCCAGGACCTCTGGCTTAGTACGCCAATTCTCTAGCCACTGAGCTATCCAGGCCTTAAAATACGAGTGAAGAATGACCCTGAGTACAGGATGATTCCTGTATAGCTCAGTGGTTAGAACAATGGCGTACTAAGCCAGAGGTCCAGGTGTCAATTTTCAGAGTAATTATTTTATCCCGAATGTGATAACTAGTAAAATAAAAGAATCACTCACAACAAATGATAACATACAAATCACAATTAATCATTTGCTCACCGATTTAAGATAATTTAAATCTGAAATACTGTATTATAAATCACATAGTAATTATTTGTTTGGTAAAATTTGATCATATAAACATGGCTATAAATTATTATTTAAAAAATGTATTGATGTATGAAGGGACTAA
>CABFWO010004288.1:23612-67937 GCA_902155825.1 Timema genevievae | reverse complement strand
GTCTATAAATTCCCTGACCTGTCAATAATTTTAAGCTAATTCCCTGACTTTTCCCGGTTTTCCCTGACCTCACAAAATTCCCTGACAGGTGAAAAGGAAGGGGAGTTGAAACAAAATCCAGTTGGAATGGAAACCCAACCTTCCAGATAAGAGTCCAATAACAGTTTGACCAATCCTACTTGCGAATAATACTGATACAAATCCCAAGACAGTTGTTATAAATAATGTAATATTTTTTTATTCAAAATAATATCTGTTCTTACAATAAGTTATTGACAAGTTCCAAGAGGTATTTATTTTAAAATTCTAAGTTAGGATGGTACCATCAATTGCAATTAAGATAAAAAAATTTGATTTATTTATTTTATCAATATGAATTTGAAATTCTGAGCCAAATATAAAAGGAAATTGAACTTTTTGCAAAGGAATGTACCATCAACGATACATTTTACATGAAAATAAACTATGTACAGAATTAGCATTTCTATTATCCGTTTCATTTTAATAATAAACAAAAGGATTTGTAATAATTTATTTTATTCACATGCTTCAATAATACAAATCCTCAAACTCATTAATCAAAATTCCTACAATTAAAGAATTAAGTGTTTAATTTCCTATGAAAACCAAATGAAACTGTTAGTAATTATACAAAAATTAGCCCCAATTTCAGAACCCACACATACTGTAAATGGCTAACAGGTATGCAAAATGTGTTTAATATTTCTGTTAGCTTTGACGCTCACATATCTTTCCTTTCCTTCACACTACTAAAAAATATTTTGAAACCAACTGAAAACTTGAGCAACTGTCTAGGGGAAAAATAAAACTTTTCCAAATGTGGATTAAGTTCAATTTCAAATATAAGATGAGTTTTTTTAATAACAGTTATAGCAATGGCATCAATTCAAGACCAGAATGCAGTCTACTATTTGGTCCATAATCCTATATGACAATGTAAGAATCACACAGCAAATGAATGAGATTAGTATGTTTCTTAATAGTGATAACTTTGAATTAAAAATTAATCTTATTTGAATTGCCCAAATTTTTCCTTTACTATTCTTGACATGTGGAAAAGTGTTCTTTTCACACCTCTACAGATCGGACTGGACCGCTATAATTGTCATGAATGCATCAATACAGCCAAAATCATGAATTAAAACACATTAAACCTTAGACAATTTACCAGGCTTCTAACATACTCAAGTTGATAGTGCCTAAAACCTCTTTATATCAGAATGATGCCTGATAAGGCCTCATCTGACGGGGATTTGAAGAGAAAAGTTAGGATGTAATCAAAGAAGGAATAAAACAGTACTTAAATACTATCCCCGGCTACTCTATTATTTTAAAATTTAAGGACGACACACCAGAAATTTGTAGGTCTTTTAAGTTCACTATCAAAACACATGACATTTTTGGGGTACCTTCTTCAGCAAAAGAGAGCAAAACAATGACAACTACAAAAGCATGGTTTTAATTTAAGACAGCCGTTTGGCCCCATTTTTCCTTTATTATTTTAAATATGAGTTTTAAAAAGTGAATAAAAAAAGTACTCTGCTCTATGCACACAGATCTAATCAAACAGAACATATATTTTTATAAAATAGGTTAAGCTAGTTATTATCTTAAAAATATTTTAAAAAGTACATCTTATCTCTAAGTGATGATTTATTCGAAAATACAAGTTATGAGAATCATTAAAATATAAAAATATAAAAGGCTAAGCAATAAAACTAATTTCAAGACAAAAAATAATTGACACACAATCTAAGGACATATCAAACATAAAATTACCATCCCTGAACAGCAGTATTTTTTTTAAGTAGAAAAATATCTTTTCATGGGCACAAGCGCCTCTGAGGAGTTTTTTTGCAGATTAAGTGACATTCATACTCGCGGTCTCTTGCTGTGGCCCTCGAGGGAGATATGACATCGTGCATGTCTTTCTGAATGCTCTACCGTCCCCTCCTCGGCACTCCTCTTATTAGCGCCTGGGGAGAGTGGAGAGCGCTGCTTCAGGGTTTCCAAGTCGTTAAATATTACCTGCGCGCCTCCCCCACTTGTGGGCACAACGTCAGCCTGTCAACAAACAATTTTTAATAAATACCTTGAGGGTAATGTTAAGATGAGTTACATGTGAATTGAGGTGACCTGGTGGTCTAGGGGTAAGGTGTCAGACTTCTGTGCTGGAGGTCCGGGGTTCAATCCCCGGTCCCGGCACAGATTTTTCTGATTACCAAACCCTTCCTTCACCTCTGACAAGACGTGTATTAATCACAACTTGTGAATGTGTGGAATGCCAGACCTCCACCGTNAGATTTTTCTGATTACCAAACCCTTCCTTCACCTCTGACAAGACGTGTATTAATCACAACTTGTGAATGTGTGGAATGCCAGACCTCCACCGTGGTTCGGATTCCACGTTAAACTGTAGGTCCTCCATTTCATCTAACAATCACCCTACCATTACACATTAGCGCAAGTGCGTATAACCCGAACGGGTAGTAAGACGCGGTGCTAATAATAATAATAATAATACATGTGAATTTGAATATAATATTACACATGAACGAGTTATGGATTGTTAAGCCTGCTCTGAACACATATTCTCAGATACTTGTGTTTACCTTATAAAGCCTAGTCTCGAGTTCGCCTGCCGAATCTTGTTCTTGGGTCATGAGACAATACTTTGAGGCCTTGGATCCTGTCACGTCTTTGGCATCGGTGAGTTTTGTGATGGATTTGCGCTTCTTCATCTGCGGCTGCATCACCGTGGGGAGGGAGGCGGGGATGCCGGGCCGGTGGTCAAGCCACATGTCCTTACTGTTACCAGCGGATCGTGACCGGCGGTGACGCGTCATGATGCCGTGCTGTGAGGAGGGCAAGGGGGCCACACAACATCAAGATTTGGGATTATTATTGAACTATTCCTCATTATGAAGGTCAAAAAAAAGCCCCTCCACCACTTGTCAACTATCAGGTAAGAGCAACATAGCTTCTAAAAAGACAATAGTGAAAAATAGAGCCGTGCGATGACAGACCATGCTTGAAGTGTGTTATTTATGTTAGCACTAAATCTCACAATTTGATCAATTTGCTGAAAGATTATGTTCCCACAAAACTATTGACAGTTTTATGAAAATAAACAAGCTATTTCATGAAATGGCGAAATACAATTATTCAGAAACAACCGAAGCTGCAAGTTTTAACAAAATCAGAAAGAAAAAGTTAAGAAACTAATCGGCTAGCAGCACAAGCAAACAATTATAAAGGCAAAGAAATTTCCGGAAAAATTAGAAAAAAAAGCATGACACAAGGGAAACAAAACAAACAAACAAACAAGAAAGCAGAAAAATAAAACCACAAAGCAATATGTGTTAAAGAAGTTACTCAGCATAACCAACACCAAACGAACTTTAAAAAAAAATATGTGAAGAGAAGAAAAAAAAAATTGAAAAATTACTTAAAACCCTTTTCAAACAATAAGCCCTCTACAAATATAAGAAATGGAAAATACTAATATTTCAGCAGAAGAAAAAGATAGACTAGCTTTCCTATGAAAATATTATAAAACAACAATATATCAAAGATAATGAAATAGTTATGAAAAAGTGTGATAAAATAGTTTACAGTTAACTGGAACACTAACAAAGATTTAATACAAAATATACAAAGTATTATATTCATAGAAAGTCATATCAGGAAGGAAAGAGATTGGCAGATTGACAAGTTAAGACGAACCTTGCGCACGTGAGGTGTGAGGAACTGAGAGGGCACAACGTTGTGCTCAACACCGGCACCGGGCTGTACCTGGCTAAGCTCCGGTCTAGCGCTGGAAGGGCAGCTAGATGTAGCATGGGGCAGGATGTACGCGCCGTTTTCATCAGACAGGATACGTTTCACGACTCGCAACTTCTCATTATCTTTCCTCAACTGACTCTAAAACAAGATAAGTGGAAATTTGTGAAAAACAAAGTAATAATAACGCATCTTAAAATATTTTAATCTTCTAGAGATGTTACATGCATCAATGAAGCAAACATCCTTGGTAAAATGCCAGGTAACATCAAGATATGTAGGTGTTTGTATGTGTAATAGTGCTTTTACTTTTAATAAGGGCTACACTTATGTCAATCAGGTGCCTATTTCAAAAAGCTATAAGTCTACAATTTATAAGAAAATTCACTAGTACAAGTGGAATATTAAAATTTACACTAGTACAAGTGGGATATTAAAATTTACAAGTGTTTTTACAAACAAGTTTATAGCTTGGTTTCAGAAGGCTTCTCATAGCTTACAAGTATTGGCTCGAGTATAGTCCAATGTTTTTTCCTCTAAGAAATGTCCTTCTGAAAACTTTAAGATTAAAGTTATGCAGTGTGCCCAACTCCTCAATGCCTCTCAGGAACCTCCTCTCTGCCGCCTGCAATCTACTTAAGTCTCTCTTCGTCCATGTCCAGGTTTCAGAGCCTTATGTTGATATTGGATGATAGTATGTTTTATTTAACAAAGTTTTGGCCTTTTCCCCTATATTCCATCGTCATATTATAGCCTTAACTACATGGTAGATTTTTCCACTCTTCCATATCCTTTGTTCTATTCTATTTCCTCCTGGATCTTACCGTTTGCAGTAATCTTACTTCCTATATAGGAGAAATCTTCCACCTTTTTGAGTTCCTTTCCAATGATTGTTACTTTCTTTGCTGGGTTTGTGTTTCCAGCCACCTTCATCATCATAGCACTTTAAATGTTAATATCAAACATAAAATTGGGAATAAAATAAAAATGATAGTGGTAATGTTAGATGGCAGTGCTTTACTTGTCTCTTACGTAGTTTAGTAGAGCTATATTCCTTGAGATGGCAACACAATAATGTAAATGAAAAGAGTGGAGCCGCATTTATTGCTTGACCAACGTAAGTGGATTCTTATGTTTTAATGGAAAACGAAGAATGTCAATGAAGTGCAAAGATGTTGGAGAAGTGTATTTGAGGCACCCTTACCAACATGATGAAATGACTATCAAATCATATGAATTTCATCATATCATTTTTGGATACACACAAAATAAAACAAAATTTAATCTTTTTTTTTTTACAAAATTGGCTACAGAGCCTTTTATACACAAATAATAGTCATTTTAAGGATCCTCAGAGCTTTGAAATTTCATCTTGGCTTCAAAACCAATATCAGCTTCAACTTTATTTTGGAGAAAAAAAAAAAGAAAAAAAAAAGGGCTTTGAGTTACAAAACATAAATATTTTAACATTTTTAAAATTATGAATATACTCAAACTCGGGAGATTTTTGAAATATTCGGCTTGAGTTCAACTCAAATGATAAAAAACCAAGCTTGCAGACCCCTAATATTCATATTAAAAATTTAAAGTAAATGAATTGTAAGTTGTTATATCTTGCTTTATCAGAATAAAACAAATATTATAAATAATTCTATAAATTTTAATATTTTTTTACACTTGAACTTTGATTTGGCTTTGAGGTTATTTAATTTATTCAATGTGGTAGACTTGTCAGTCTTGTACACCCCTAATAACAATGTTTACCTGGTGCTCTCTCACTCTTGTTTCCATTTCCTTGGACAGTTTCTCCTTCTCTGCGGCAATCTTGTCGTTACACCTTTGCTTCACATATTCCTTCTCCACAGCTTTCTGCTTGATCTTGATGTTTTTCTCTTGCAACTGGAGGTGATCACACAAAGCTTACATTCAAGTTCATATTTACAAGTAGATAATATGGAGGACATCATTTAAAAACAAGGCAATCAATAACAAATGTTTATATCAAGGTATTTAGGAAAATTATGTTTAAACTTATAAACAAAGGTTTTCAAGAACATAATTTTTTTAAGTTAGGGAGGAGGAAGGTATTCAGGAGAAAAAACACACATTTGTAAAGAGACAAAGTGGAAAACCATTCAAGGAATAGATAAAAACTCCTCATCACATTTAGCCAGAATATTAATCCCAACATCTTACCAGTGCCAGTTCCGATTTTGCTTTTGTCTGCGCGCCCAATGATGCAGGTAAAAAAAATGCATTTTGTGTATGCATGACTTTATTGCTATACTTAATTTAGTGCAGAAATTTGTAGTGAAACTAAGAAAGCTCTTGGGGTGGGTTTTTAATTGATATCTAAGGATAAAAAAAAAAGTTATTTGAGATTTAAAAACTATTAAAAATTTGAGCTATGATTAATTTTTTTAAAAAGCTACTACAATGTTTACTTATTAATGATCTATCCCAGTACAATTTTAGAACAAGCCTGGAAACCAAAGACCAGATAGTTAATTTACCACTTAAATGAATGTGGATTTATATTATAGCAAAAATGTCTAATAATATGTTAATATGTGTATTTTCTATAGCAACTTTAAACTAATTATGAAAAAAAAATCAGAATTGAGTGGGGGTTGGGGAACAATGTGAGAAAGAGTTGGCCACTTTCATTTACCTTGTTTTCTAGGATTTAGATTCAAGAAATAGTGGATTCGACCAATCTCTGCTTAAACCTATTTCAATAGATAAACCGTGATAGCTACATGCAGCCTTCAAAGGCACTAGCATTGTTATATTATCTAAGGGTACAATTGAGGGGGGTCAGGTCAAAAACATGATAACCCTCATATACTTAGAAGTGATATATTCACTATTTAAACTTCTATGAAATCCTGAAGTAAAGCTATAATAATAAACAAAATATTCATCAATATTAGCTGTCTTCAAAGGTTTTTTTAGCACCGAATCCTACTACCTGTTCGAGTTATATGCCTAAGAACTAATTACGCTAATAGATTTAGGGATTAGGCAGGTTATATTTAGAGGAAGTGTACCCACATTTACTTAGAGAGAGAGAGAGATAATGGAAACCCATTTTGGGAAATTCACCTTCATTACACCCGACCGAGATTTGAACCTTGATCTCTCCATCATCGGCAGTCTAATCAACTATGAGAGTAGCATCTTATTTAGAGCATGCTGCCACCGAAGCAGGTCTATAGGGTTTGACCGATTATAAAAACAACATGTATTTCAAGAGTAAGCTACCAGAAATCTCTGCTAGCACATTTTTTCATAAAATGAAGGTTATCATGATTTGGGCCTGAGCCGCTCAATTTTAGGCTACATTGAGATTTTTAAAAGGGTGTTTTTGAGAGAAAAGTTTGGCCTATTTTGGGGTCAATACAACACTTACTTCTAATTCTTGCGATCTTAGGAGTTTTTCTTGTTCATTCATCTGCCGCTGTAGACATGCAACAAGGTTGTCCTTCTCAACAAGACGGTTTTCCAAAATAACATTCTGAAAGTTCACAAATAATAACAGGATTAAAAAAAAAAATTAAGTGGTATGTATCAGTAGGATAATTTTTAAATTGAAAATACAAACATTATTCTTGAGTTATAAAAAATGCTTTTGGTCAGCGATTGCTGACCTGGCCAGGTCGACGCTGGGAGTACCAACCTTTCTCTGTTCATTCTCCAGACTTAAGTTGGTACTGATCAGCTCTTGTTTGACCAGCGAGTTCTCCTGCTTCAGCAAGACAAGGTCCCTGTCCGCCTCCATGAGCCTTTTTATATGTTCTTCCTCTGAACACAGAGATAAAATTTATGAACACAATTTCCCTAAGACCTTCAACTCACAGGCAAACAATTAATTTGATAATTATTAGAAACGGGCCAAATCTACTTTTTTTTTAAATACAAATATTTATTTTCCTACAAATCTCGAATCCAAATTTTAAGTTAAGTTTTTAGTTTTTGCTCTTTTATTTTCCTTTTAGTAATTATTGGATTAAATCATTTCCCTATATTTCGCTTTATTTGTTTATGTAATTGTAATGAACACAACCAACATATGAACAAAATAGAGGAATGAACACAACCAACAAATGAAAAAAATAGAGAAAAAAGTGCACCCAACTAATGAAAAAAATATGAACGAACGCAAACCAAAAAACACACCCAACAAATAAATTTAACAAAGTACAACGTTGTCCACAAATTTACTAACTAAAATCCTGGAGGATTTTAAGAAAGTGTCTATTCAGTCCACATGAAGGGAATGTTTAACTTAACATTTTGCTCAATTAAAATGAAATAACTCCACCTACCCCAATCCACCCATAATATGCCTCAGATTCAACGAAGTGCCCAGCGTTGAGAGGGATGAGATGCATATAAAAAGGTAATTTTATTTTTAGGTCCCAAATAATACTTATTTACTAACCATGCAGTATAGCCTAATGTCCTAAAGTTACAAATTAGTCTTGTTTTGTGTTTTGAAGAAGGTACAGGGAAGTTGTAACTTCCCTGTCTTACTTCTGACAGGGAAGTTGTAACTTCCCTGTCTTACTTCTGACAAAACTGTGTAAGGTTACTAGTTTTATCTGGGTACCCGGTAACCAACCCTACTACAGCACTACCGTGGCACCATAGGAACTTACATGGTTAGGATAGACCTCGAGTGGTAGGGGTTGGAATGGATGGTTCGTAAGGAGTGAGACTCTCAAGTTAGTCCAAGTATAGATCCAAGTAGAACTCCTGTGACGAGGGAGCAGGCACGATAACGGTCTCGCAACCTTTCTGTAGACCCGCGATCGACCCTCCGGCGGGGTGAACCACCAGATCACCTTTTATATCGTCACTCTCAGTCGTGCTCGATACCTATCCACATGCACTCAGCATGGCTTCCAACACTCAACAGCCATGTGTTATTCTCACACACAAACTTGCTGATTTTGCTTTTCAACGGCCAGGAAGGTGCTCGATTGTCAACAGGATGCAAGCTATATGAGCTATATGCTACTCTTAGCAGGATGGTAACCCAACACTCTTGACTTCCAAGGAAATGTACAAGCGTAGGTTAACATCTTGCCAGAATAAACCTTAAAATAATTATGCTCTTACAATAGAAACATTTTAAAGGAACACATAATATGACTTTTACAATAAAAAGAACACAGTTCACACTTTACATTGCTGCCACTGGACAAAAAGGTAATGGCTGCCTGTTTTTATTTTTGAAGTGTCCTATCGTTCTCTAAAATTTTATTTTTTAACCCACCCCTCCTCCCCAACCTGCTTTAAGGAAGTTGTGTTGCGCGTTTCACACTCCCCCATGATGAGTTCTAAAACCTAAGTTGGGGGATTGGGCGGTGATAGATTCTCTTCAAGAAGCAACCATTACCTCTTTGTCCAGTGGCAGCAATGTAAAGTGTGAACTATGTTCTTATCAATGTAAAAACCATATTGTGTTTGTTCCTTTTATATGTTTCTATCCACCTTTCCAATACCTTCTTCCAAATATAATATAATTACCCTATAAAACAAAAAGAGGTTTTCCTTATGGAGATAAATTATTTTGTTAAAATAGCTCAATAGTGAATTCATGTTCAACAATGATGTGTTCAAAGGTGTTAATCCCAAAATCTCCCCACTAGGTTACTTTATAGGTTAAAAACAATTTATATAGTCCATATTAATTGTGTCTCACGAGTAAAGTATTGCCAGCTGGGTGCAAAAAGATAAAGAATGACCTGTTTTGGTGATCCACAGATTCGCCAATTTTTACACACAATTCAATGTGTGCAAACAATGACTGGTCTATCATTACTGTTTTGTACTTTGGATATGTAAATCAAGCCCCTTGCCTGGATATGCGCAAGGTATGGTATATATCATTATGGCTCTTAGTGCTTAAATTTACTAAAGTAAAAAACACAACACATAGCTTGTATCTTGTAGTGGCCAGTTGATAAGACATAAATTACACAATACCACAATATTTACAAACGAAACTAATGTGTATGAAATAAAGTTCCTTGAGCAAGTCTTCCACTGTCTAAAGAAAATTAAATTTGGCATTGAACTTGAAATGTTAACATGTTAATTAATGCATTTTAAATTTTATTTGAGATTAATTTTACTCAATCTTAAAAGGTTTATTATTATTATTATTATTATCATCACCGCGTCTTACTACCCGTTCGGGTTATACGCACTTATGCTAATGTGCGATGGTAGGGTGATTGTGAGATGAAATGGAGGACCTACAGTTTAACGTGGAATCCGAACCACGGTGGAGGCCTGACATTCCTCACATTCACAAGTTGTGATTAATACACATCTTGTCAGAGGGGAAGGAAGGGTTTGGCAATCAGATATTAAAAGGTTTACTTAAGAATATATTACAACAAGTAAAAATATTGAATACTCACCCAGTTTCTTGATCTCCTCCTGCATGGCTTGTCTCCTTTGTATTCGAAGCTCCAGGAAATGAGTTAGATCCATAATTGTACTGTCATTGGGGTTCATGAGTTCCAGACAAGGGAATGGTCCACTGAGGCTGTAAAATAACTAAGTTTAGTACAGAAATGTATTACATGTTCGGATGACCTACCATTCATGTTTGTGTTAAAGATGTATCAATTTACATAGACAGCATTGGTGAAAAACATGGTATCATATAAGAGAGAATATTTTACTTTATTTTTAATAAAGATTAACTTTAAGATCACAAAAGAAACTTACCTGTAAATGGGCTGATTCATGTTTGGCTCAACTATTTCATTTTCAATCTCTCTCCTCAAGTCTTCAAGATTCTGAAAATGTATAGGTGAAAATAAAAATGAAATTATATAAACATGTTAATAAGTCTCCGTATAATTTTCTATAATGAGGATCTAAATTAATTTGTCCACATCAAATTGAGTCATAAGTGGTATAAAATGGTCTAGAGTTTTAGTATCCAGCCTGGAGTATGCGTACTCTCGGCGGTGTGCTAAAATATCTGAAGGGGTAGGTAAGGTTTAGAAAATACATCCAGACATATTTGTTTTTATCTTATTTTTAGTTCTGCGTCTTACTACCTGTTTGGATCATACACTTATATTTCTAATTTAAATATTATTATTTACTACATTATTTTGGATATAATCTATTTTAGCTCTACTAGATATGGACTATGGAACTAAACAACCCCAATGAAATACTCAGAGCCAGAGAATCCGACCAAATAAAATGAAATGAAAGTTATCATCTCTTTACAATTCAATACAACTTCTAACTATGCCCTACCTTGTAAGCATTCCTTCTGCCTTTCGGTAGATCCAGTCCAAGGTCCACCCTAAGTGGGGCTGCGCGGGACACTTGGACCTCCTGTGTCATCTCCGCAAACTTGAGCACATGCTGGGTGAAAAAAACCAATTATGATGCATTCAAAAAGTGGAGAATTATCAGTTATCTCTTCATAAGGGATAGGTGAATAACTAAAGAGAGCCTTAAACTAATTGATAATTCATTAGGAATTGAAAAGGCAAGGAACCCAGATTACCTTAGTCTTGAGAATCTAGTAGAACACATAATATGAAGTGCATTCTTTGCCTGATGAAGCCGTCCGTGACAGTGAGAGCAAGGAGGATAAGAATTGTTTGAATAAATAGTTTGGAATCAACCAGATTTCAAAACCAGTTGAGTCCCGACAAAAGGTAAGCTTTGCTTCCATCCTTTCAGTTACCAATAAGGTGTGTGTCGGACATACTTTTTCAGTGTGAAATCATGATGATGTGAGAAAACTATTACCATCTTAGTTAAGAGTCAAGAGACCAAGAGTAAAAATCATAATCTGATTTTCTTTTAAATAATTAACAAAAAATAATCCATGCTAACAAAAATAAAAGTGTATGAGCTTTTAAGTTAAATTCAATAATTAGAATTTAAAAAGTGTTTTCTATTATTATTAATGTTTTAAACTTGTTTTTAAATTTAGTTTTAAAAAATCAAGCCTCAAGCAGAGTAAATTATAGAATTAACTTTTAAATAAGTGTTTATTACTGTTCTATCTAAACAATTTATTCCCTAAATAAAACCTCTTTTTGCTTTACCAGGCAATTGCATTATATTCGGAAGAAGGTACAGGAAAGGTGGATAGAAACATATAAAAGGGATGAACACAATATGGCTTTTACAATGAAAAGAAGAACACAGTTCACACTTTACAATGCTGCCATTACAAAGAGGTAATGGTTGCCTCTTAAAGAAAATCGATCGTCACTGCCCAATCCCCCGACCTAGCTTTCATTCTATTGAAACTCATCAGGGAAGAGTGTGAAACGCGCAACGCAACTTCACAAATATAATACAATAACCTCATAAAGCGAAAAGAGATTTTCAATATAAAGATATATTATATATTCACATCCAAATTTCATAAATCTGTCAGAGTGCTAAGTAAGCTTCCAAAAACTGAATGTTAATGTTTATATTGTCAAAATCAAAGTAATCAGATACCATTCACTTATAGAATTTGTTATATTTTGTTACATAAATAAGGAAAATGCATGAGAGTTGGCAGCTATGACTTACCACATTTTCATCAAAGTCATCCACACTGGGATTAACGCAGACAATCATTTCAACTTGCCCATCCCCGTCGAAATAGTTCTTGAATAGATGGGTCATCTTTGACTCACGATAAGGGACCATCTTCTCCGTTCCTTGGAGCTGATTCTCCCGGAGGGTCTCCAAGCATAGACGGAGTGTCAGCAACGAGTTGTTTATGTTGCCTGCCAGACAAGTCCAGGAGAAAGTTATTTTTAAATAATGTTATATACTGGAAAAAGTACAATGTAGGAGAGGAACACAGGAGAGAGAAACTCACTTTTTGACAATTATATTTTAAGATACCGATACTCAAGTCTGGCATTGAGTTGAATCAACTTTTTCTCAAATCTGTCTCTTCATTTTACTTATAAATATTGAATGATAATCTTAAAAAATATAATATGCAAAAGAAAATTTCTTTTATTGCAATCCTAACATTAAAAACATAGTTGTTGAACATCAAACCTGCAGTCCAACCAAGAACAACAAACAGACCCTAAAGAAGGTGCCCTTGACAGTGCAAGATAACTCAGTGTTTTATCCAAACAATTTACACTCCCATATCACTCAGATAATTGTTCTGGCTATTGTATCCCTCTTGATTTTAACTATGATTTAGCCTAATGCTCATTCCAAATACATTTTTAGTTGCAAAATTGATATTAACTAGATTATATTATTTTTTGTTATTATGAATTCCGATTTAGTCAAGAATAAATTAATTTGGTTACTGTCTCCTGTTGAGCGAAGCCACTATTAAGCATTATAATTGCCCTGAAAATGAATACACAAGATTTAAAATTTAAAGTTTTATAGGCCTACTTTAAATCTTGTCTAAATTATTTTTTTCATATCCTTGAATTATGATTATCCTCAATAATTCAAGGAATCTGAAGGATCCATCATTAAGTTTTATAAAATTATTAAATGTGACTCAGATTGAAATATTTGTGGTTAAGGACGTACTTGCTTCTCGAAGCCTCTGACCAGTATTCTTGGTGCGATTAGTTCTCTCACTTCCTGCCAGGTCTACCAATGACAACTGACTAATACAGATGGCTCTCTTGTCCTGCACCACTGCCTCGCCACGACAGTCCAAGGGGGCCTGTCATACCAACCAAACAATAGAATAATATAATTCATATTCAGTAGTGGTGTGTGAAGCTGACATTTTTAAATCCAGTTCAAAAATGATTTAATGAATATAAATTTTCATTTATTAACTGTCACGTTTTTATATGCTGATGTGATAACTGAAGCCAGTTTGATTATTTTGGTACTGTGAAGTTTTGCTAGCCCGTAACCTCGATAATTAAATATTAAAGCTTATACTTTGCTGCTGTTTGAGAAAATAGGATGTTTTTGTAACTTTTAGTTAAAAGTGTCCAGTAAATAATAAAATTTCCCAAAATGTCTACAATTATAACAAATCTGTCATGACCCATGGGCCAGGAACAGGTAACTTTTTTCTCCCTCTGGAATTTTGGGGGCAAACCAACACTAAACAAAGTTTTTAAAAAGATAGTTGTTGAGTATATCTTTAATTATTTAACTCACAAACCTGCACAAGTCTAACAGTGAACACCGAATGACTCCGGCTGGATTCTGCATTCAAAGCTGTGTGGGCCATACGCTTTCGCTTTTGACCTTTATAAAACGCTTGGAACGCTTCATTGGTGGACTTCACTTCAACTTCCGTGACCCCATGAACATACATGTTGCGGCTAGCATCTTCTCGCACTAGCTTCACCTGGAGGGATCTGTAATATAATGTTCTTGAAATAAATATTTACTTGCAAGTATTTTAATCAATCCAAATCTCAAAACTAAATATAAAACCACCTATACAGTTCTCAAAAATTCATCTTCAAGCCAAATGGCTTCATACATCTATTTATAGCAGGTGGAATATAGATGAAATTAGGGTGCTGGAAAGGGGGAAAAGGACAAGTCGACTTGTACAAATCTGCACTTTAAATAAATTGATATTGATGATTATATTTTACCCATTTTATCAGAGGGACCACCCCAAACTCTTAGGAAGAGCGGAGCGAGGGATGCATGTATACCTTGTCCCCTCTGTTAGCCTCGTGTAACATCTGATACCTTTTATTAATATAATTAGTAATATTTCATAGCCCATCAATGTTGAAAAATTTGTTTATATTAATCTGTATCGTTATGTAATTATCAACACTTTTAAGTATTTCCCTTACTTGTTGCGAAGAATATCATCAGACATGTCCTCCAGCAAGTCATATATCCCATTGTTGTATATCTCAACATATGTAACAAATACTCCAAAAGTGTTGTCATCGTTCAAATTGGTGATCTTGGTGGTGTCTGGGATTCGAAAACCGATCTCTTCATCGGAGTTCTTCCTATTAAAACAGTAAAACATTGTTTCAATCAATTTCAAGAGACAGAAAATGAAGTCATAGCTTCAAGGCACATATCCACAGATTAAATTAGTTTTCAAATGTAATTTGACCAAAAATTAATTTGAGATTAATTTGATAAACTTTTAATTCACTTTAGTTTAGTTTAATATTTAAAAAATTAAATTACGGTGAACTTTCTTATTCCAGTCTCTAGTCAAATATATATACTCAGTCATATATAAGATTAAAAAAAACTGAATTTCTCTAATTTTTTTTTTAACTTTAGATTGAACCATTATATTTGTTTTTAAAAGTCTTTTAATTTGAGGTATTATTGTTTCTAACACCTTTCATTGTCATAATCTAAATAGCAAACTATTCTAGTAAGTTAAAGAAAAGAAATACGGACACAAATAAAACCAACACAATATGGCTTTTACAATTAAAAGAAGAACAAAGTTTGTAACATGATTTAATATTTTCCTTTTTCTCCCTTCAGTGTCTTTTGGGTTCCTATTTTAGGGAGTCATGTTGTGCATTTGACACTCCTTTCTGATGAGTTCCAATAGAATGAAATCTAGGTCGGAGGATTGAGGGTTAAAGATTGATTTTCTTCAAGAGACAGCCATTAATTCAATTAATTCAATGGCGGCAATGTAAAGTGTGACATGTGTTCTTTATATATATATATATATATATATAATTTGAGACAATAGGGTGAGATTCTAAAAAATAATGCATTTGGAACCACAAAACCATTAAAGGAAACTATTATTTTTTTATTTAATTCCTCAAAATGTGAAAAAAATAGTTCTTTAAATTATTATTAGAATATTAATAGCATTATTTTTGCTAGGAAATAGCATCTTAACAGTCAAAATATCCTAAACTCATTTGGACTTTTTGACAGTTTTAAAAACTATCAAAATCACTTAAATATATTTAAGGCTAAGCCAAGTGTTCTGCAGATGTTACGTTTGACACATTGTGTCAGTGTTGATAGCTGTAATGCAAATTTAGTGATTTTGAGTCAATGTTGGCTCCTCTAGTATTTTTAAAAAGAATCCCTAAATTATGATCTAGAAAATTTTTGTATTTTCCTTGACCCACCTTCGCGGTGTTTTAACATTCTTCCCGGTGGCTAAATCTCCGTGTAATTCTCTTTGGCGCTCAAGCATGGCCTCCACTTCGCTCAGTACCTCGAAACCGTTCATCTTGTCAGGTTTGAATACAAACTTCTTCGCCTGGTAGTCCGAGATGCTATTGAACAAAACATCAAGGCACCTTGGCAAGATACCTCCGTCGTTGGGTTCCCCGGTCATTGTGTATGTTTTACCACTTCCTGTGACGCCGTATGTAAACAATAGGCCGTTTTTGCCTTGGATTAGGTCACCGACCAGGGGCAGAGCTACCACATCAAATACTTCCTTCTGTTTAGAGGACTCTGAGAAGACTTGTTTGAACACATATTGGTACTCCTTGTAGTTGTTGGCCCTGTATTGCAAGCACGACTCCGGGGGGACGAGGGTTATTGTGGTGTCAGTAGCCATCAGACAGGAAATATCACCATCATTTTGCAACGGCTTGAGACGGCAGAAAACCTTCACCGGATCTTTGGGCGGTTGCTTGAATTTCCCCGGTGTTTTTCTGGCGGGCGTCTTGCTCCTTCTGAAATAATCAATATTTTATAATTTTATATTATATTTTATATTTTTACATTCATGAGAGTTATTATTAATAGCATAATATAAGAAATAGTACCTATATTAGTGTGGTGTGAAGATGAAAATACAATAGAAACTCCTTCCAAATGCAGTTAGCAAAGATTCAAACCTCAATCTCCTCGTGACCATCATTCTAATCTAATGCGAGCCTCAGAACATGTGCGTATATCCTATATAAGGTAGGAGGGGTGGTGACAGCTAACAGAAAGTTCTTTGTTGCAAACATTGGCTTAAAGTGACTAGGTAATGTCAACCTATTAGGATTTATTATTATTTGCTTAATAATATTGTAATATCAATAAAAATGTCATTAAACGATTTTAATAATACTTCCCTAATAATTAGTGTAAAACTGGTGTTTTTGTAACTCATTGAAAGAACCAAATATATTAACAAAACTGTTATATTTTGTTTTGTGGTTGTGGTAACAAGAGGTATATATGGGTCATTCTCAAATTGAGGGACAAATAGGAAATCCAAAAATAAAAAAATAAAAATTTCAGGAAAAGTAGGCCTATAGTTTATTGCCTGATTACACAAAATTACACAAATTTACAATTTTCTTGTTTTTTTTTTAGTTTTACCAAAGTGGTTGCCCATAATCCATCACTTCGCTAACACTGTTCTAGATGCACATAAATATATTTTGATCTCTAAAATCCAAATAAAATATGTATATTTACTAAGTACACAATTTTTTTTAACAATAATATAAAAAAATTATACATTTTCTTCATTTAATGTAATTAGGATTTTGTAAGTGAAGACTTATACAAAATTCATGTGTTAGTGATGTTAAATTTTTCAAAGTCCAAAGAAAATTAACATACTCTATTCTATTTACCTGAATTTTCGTACATTGACCGAATAATATTAAATAAACTTTTTAACTATTGAAATAACAAGAACTATTAAGTACAAGACGACAACATCCTATGGCTAATGGGGAAAATTCAAAATATCGTGTTTGTCCAGTGTGTTACTTGGGGACAAACAAACATTGATCAAAATGTCAAAATTCATGAAGACTTTATTAAAATTGATTCTTCAAACGAAAATAACAGTATTAAGGGAGTATTTTACCGTGGTGATATATTTTTTTCTTTATTTTTGTATAGAACTTCAAACTTCAAAATTCAGAGGTGGGGACAGTTAGCTAGGTGATGAAAGGGACGTTTAATAATCATTGGGTCTAATTTGTTTTTAATATTACCATATTTAAATTTTTCTATCAAGTTTTATATATTTTCTACTACTAAAAGAAATTTTTCTGTTGCTTGTTTTAAAAATAACAAAATATTCATATAGGCAGGGGACATAAATTTTCCCTCAGTTTTAGAATGATCCATATAGTACATGAAATGATAAATTAAAACGTATTTTATTCACACTTTTATCTTGTTATAACTGGCCACAAAAATTAATAGTTTTTATAACTTAACTTATAGAAAAATCCATACAAGATATTATTTTCAAAATCAAACATTTTTATTTGTAAAGAGCACAAGAACAGAAATTATGGTTTGTATCTCGTCATCAACCATCCACCCTTCTTTTTCCTAGTTTGCCATCTTAATTTATGAAGGAAAAAAACATTTTAGAAGCTCTCGTTTGTAAATCATCTTTAAGTGAGCCACAGGCGACTCTTCCACAATGAGGAATATTCAATCAGTAATTTTCATAAGTATAACAAATAAATATTAAAACCAAGATAATTTAGTTTATTGTAAAGTTTTGACTGAGAAAAGCAACAACTCGACATATTATAGTCTTGCTGATCATGTGATTTGGTGAATAACTTATAATAATATAAAACAATAAGAAATATAGATGGAGGTGTGCCATATGTTCGAGAGGTATATAACGTGCACTTTTTGAACCAACTTATATTATATGGTGTCTACTCAACTTGACCAATGAAATTCACGACTTTTGCCTGATCATTTCCTAAAATTCCAAACTCAAAAGTATATTGCACGCTTATCCCCCCTTGTTTTTTTACTAATATTTTTTTATAAATATTGATAAGTTTTAAAATTTAAATAAGCATGTTATTTTATTTGTATTAACATAGCCTAGTCTTAGGAATTAAAGAAATTATAAAATATATTACACAGCTATGAACAAAAAGAGACAGTATGAATCACATTGTAATTTACTGATTTAATGATTAATATATTTCATATTTTTAGTAAAATAATATTTTCCCAGATTTTGTTTTGTAATTTACCAAATTCCCAACTTATTCCCGTTTTTTCCTGACCACTTTGAATTCCCGGCTAATTCCAGTTTTCCCAGATGGTAGATACCTTTTACTATCACCCGAGAATTTCTATGAGTGAGAATGAAAGGGCCAACCAATTTTGCCAGGAAAGTTATTTTCACTTATCTTCCAGGGTTCCTTAACATGCCACAATTGACATGAAGGAAGTTGCGCTATGGATTTTTTATCGCTCAAGAAAAATTCGTCAACACCGGCTGGGTTTGAACCCACAAACATCGGGTCCTGAGGCAAGCATTTTATCCCAAGACCCGAATGTCGACTAAAATAAAATGTATTTTAAAATAGTGATATTTTATTAGAATAAAAAAGTGTCTTAAATGCAGGACTGTGGAGTTGGGAGCAATTTTGTATGGAGTCGGTAATGTACCAACTCTGACTAAGGCTTCAAGACAACATTTTTTTACTTTACATCCATTACTGTTTTCAACCTATGGCCTGGGTCAGTTTTTTATTCAAGTCATATATTTTTTTACTACCGGCTGGCTAGGCCTGTCGTGGTTTCATATGCCTTATAATCTTAACTTGAGACTAGGAAAGGCACAGCATCCAGTCCTCGACCGTTAATTTATCTATGTGAAAGGGTAAACCCATATTTTCATGCACGATAAATTTTCGGCCATGCCAGGAATCAAGCCCGAGATCCTTAAATAAGACTAAGCTAAGGCGTTGGATGCTTCAAAATAAAAACTTATTTAGTTATATAACAATATATGGTAAATATATCATTTTAATTTTACACATTTTTTTATTATTTAGATGTGATATTTGTTATTTGGATTGACAAATTTATTTAAACATAGATTCACAATGCCTAAGAAGCTTCCCATGACATCATCTGTATTGTAGCATTTTAATGGAGTAAATATGTTATTACCAGGGCCCGGATTTTGATGACATGTCATCTTATTTTTGGTTCATCAGAGACAATGCTCAGTTGTACATAAACTCTGTTCATGATCCCCTAATTGTAGAAATGTATATTTTATAAGTAATTTTTTGCAATTTTATAATTTTAGGTAATTTTTCTTGCTTTTTTGTTTAATAAGTCTTTTTGAGCATATTTTTAAAAAGAAAATTTAAAATTGTTTGAAAATTACTCTAAAAAGGTTATATAGGCCTATATGAATTATCGGTGCTTTGATAAAACAAGAATATTCAAATATCAGATATTTTACCAAACTTGTTGACTGAAGAAAATAATGTATGTGCCCCTTTACCTGCGTGCTTATAAAATCCACATTCCTGATGAGTCATTCACTCTACCATGTCTGGAAAAGGCTGCAGGGGGATGAGGAGCTATCACTTTTAAAGCAGGTATTTGTATTCCAATGCTAAGTAGAACATATGATTTTAGCTGTCAAAAGATTTTAAATGAATAGTTTTCATTTATAAAGTGCACATTATATTTATTCGTTTGCAATCATTTTATGTGTATTTAGAATGCTTTTAACCAAACCATCTAAAGCGAGTCATTTGAGGCAAATTATTACTGAATTCGGAGATGATATTTTTTCTAGAGAGAGTGAAATACTTTTCTGTAAAATATGTGAAGTGAAAGTGTCTGGCATCATATAAAAGATTTAACCATTCAACACTATATCAGTCGCAACAAACACGTCCGTGGTATCCAGAATATCAATAAAAAGAAAACCTCTCAATTATTACTTGCACAAAATGCATTCACGAATCAAGAAAATTCCTCAACATTTTATAAATATTTGTGTGACGTTCTGGTGTCTGCGAACATTCCTCTGTGGAACCTGAGCAATGTTAAACTAAAGGATTTCCTGGGACTGTATACGGGCCATTCTATTCCAGACAAGTCCTCACTGAGGAAAAACTGGAAATGGACAGACCAGGAGAGATATTTTTGCTTACGTGAATAGTGTAAATCCTAATTCTTGTAATAAATACATCATATTATGGAATTTAAATCACATTATTAGGTCATTTTTTGCAAATTCAAAAGTCATTATTTAAAGTTTTTAGAGTCATTTTACAGGTCATTTTTTTTTGGCAATTATAAGGTCATCAAAATCTGGGCCTTGGTTATTACTAATTAGGCTAATAAACTTTAGCCATTTATAAAGGAGTCAAAGCTGGAGTCAGCAGTCAGGTAATAGAAAAATATAGGAATCCGAGTTGAAGTTTTAGCGTACCGACTCTACAGCCCTGATTAAGTGTGCAATACCTACTTGGCGTACCATCGGCTGGAAAAGTTTGGATAGCACAACTTTCTTACGAATAAACAAATCTAAGATGAAAAAGTGACTAGGTCTACTTTCACAAATTCATACACCTAGGCTGTGTCGGAACAGTCTGTACACTGCACACTTTTACACTTTACTGCACAATTTAATAAAACACGAGTTGCTTCTGTGGCCACTCGGTCTACTGTGCTACTCTCACAATAGACTAGACTGCTGATGACAGAAAGAGTGAGGTTTGAATCTGGGTCGGGTGTACTGAGGGTGTTTTTTTCAAAATGGTTTTCCATTCTTTCTCCATAAAAATGTGGGTAGGCCTAGTCTTCCTCTAAATATAACCTTCCTAATCCCTAAAACCATTAGCGTAACTAACTACATAAGCGTATAACCCAAACAGGTGAGTAAGATGTGGTGAATGCTTCAGGTGATCTAAAGTGCATCGTACTTTTCAGGACAGCACAGTACAGCTAGAGCTAACTGGTGGCTACTTCTGGAACATGTGTTTACATGGCAAAGTGAATGAATTTTGATGGTGTATCTATCATGCTCTTCATTTTTGTTCCTAGTTTTAATATAGCTTTCATCTTTTCAAACTAAAAATACTTTTTCCTCTAGTCCGCCATCAGGTGCGCTTGTTTTTTCACACCATCGGTTGCATGTCATCTGACAGATTATCTTGCAATATTTGCTTCCTGAGATAAAATGTTACTAAAAAAATGCTATTTATTAGTTTTGACACTCTTTGTATATGTGTTGTATTTAGATTTAGATAATGAAACTGATGCTTAATACCAGCGTAAACATTATTTTTTTGGGGAGATTTTTAGTAGACTGGCGAAAATTGTACTAATGCCATGAGGGGTGTGTCATCTGAGAGATGACCACAAGAAACGCAGCACAAATTTTACGTGTTCTTTTGTTTTTTTATCCATTTTTTATTTCAAGAAAATCTTGCTACATTAAAAATATTTTAAAAATCTCCTAGGTACTAAAAAATCATAATGAATGATATAGGCCTAGTTAGAGCTTGTATAATACACGTTTAGGTGTGACTCATCCATGAGTTGACGATCAAAAGACATGATTGGGGGCAAATCATCCAAGAGAGTATTACTGCTGTTATGACCTTGGTATTCCCTGCATTATGGCTTTGACTCGACTTCCCGGTAAAAGGAAGGGAGTCAAGAAGATACTAGGAGATGGACCGCACCCCACCTTTAGCAACCTAAATGGTGAGCAACTACGTCGCCAAGTCATCTCTCAGATGACATGTGACCAATGGCGGGTTAAAAAGAAATTTCCCCTCTACAGAAAGAAATTTAGCCAACTAGCACATGTAAATTAACAAACAACAGAGCAAATCCATTTGGGTTTGAAGTTTATGTATATATATTCAATATAGCCTAAAACGCTTGTTTACCTATAAGTGTGCAATAAGAGATCCATTGTAACTGCACTGCACTGCACTGCACTGCACTGCAAAGGGTGCATCAGCATACATGAAAGAAAATTTTAACACCATGGCTGTATCCGAATAGTCTACTTATGCGGTGTCGCCTTGACTCGTGCCCTTGATAGCTGCATTGGCAATCACATGACCCAGTGTAGATCTGTCCGAATAGTTGCAAAGGATATTCCTGCAGTCTTATCGAGGTCTTGGTCACCACGGATACGAAGGCTACCAGCTGTGTGCTGTTCTCGCGGTGTCGATTGCAGTGTTTGACTGGCAATTTTTTTTTAGTATTATCATTTCATCTGCTAGAGCACTGACTTTCTTTTCCACCATTTTAAATAAGGTTGTTGCCATTCTAATAGTTTGATGCAGTCTTCACTAAATGAACAGTGTGATAAGTGTAAAACCACCAAGACTACATCAAGTCTCAAACTCAAGGGTCCGATTAGAGAGCCTTTAACTATTCGGATACAGCTCATAAAAAAATTATAAGTTGATCGTGATCCTGGCGTTAGATATTACTAATAGGCTAACTATACAATAATGTACAATAAAACGTTAGGAATTTTGACCGTAAAAAATTAGTTTGCATTTTTAAAGTACATGTGTAAAGAAATCCAGATATACCTAGATTTAATTTACAAAATATTGTAGAGTAATGCTATGTATCATTTTTAAAACACGTTAAGGACCAAAAAACCAGTAGCTTTTTGACAAGATATATTAAGACAAAAATAATATTTAATTACAAACTTACGTTGGCTTCATTATTGAACTAGCTGAAATAAATGTTAAGTACTTATTGACACACTAAGAGTTAAAAACGTAAGTCTATAGATCGCGTATTACGTTTTCTATGATAGATCGCCAAGAATCTTAAAACGTTAACTGACAAGAAGCAGCATTTCAAATTTCGTATCAAGGTCTAGGTTCCATTAGTCACAATGTAGACTCACAATCAGCTCCTTCACACTTTAGTCAACTTAACAAATATTTGTTTAAAATAAGTAAATATTGGTATTCTTTTGTAATATATAAGACCAACGTATGAGAAGGGTCATATCCTAAGTGAATAAAATTATATTATTAAGGAAATAAATAGAAAATTAAACACTTTTTTACACAAAATAGTATCAAATAAGCAGATTTAGTCAAACATTATTCAAAGATTCACAGGTCAAGCGCTAGAAAAAAAAAGATAGATGAGTTTTGAATTTTCAATTTTGATATATTAGGGAATCAACAACTTATTTACCATTTGTTCATACATTTGTATAGATCTGCCATATTATAGTGTTTAAATTATGTTTATATAGTAAAAAACAAACAAAAACTTAAAAGTGGAATTGCTTAGTAATATCAAATGGATATAAATATATATATTGATCTATTTAAAAAAAAATTAAAATGTAATATTAATAATATACGGTAGTAACGATACTAATAGAAATAGCTAATAGTCTGAGTCACAGATTAGGTCAAATATACCAGTAAGTAGCAACCTATATTTAGGGTAAGAAGCCTTGTCTAGTGCTATTTTTGACTTTATCTCTCATGTACGTGTAGGCCTACGATGCGCGTCTGAATGACCACACGAAAACAAGAAATACTATGTTTTCCAATATTTGCCATATTGATATTTGCCATCCATACGACAGCTGATGCAAAGAAACATTAATTTGAGAAATACTTGATAGTGGTATTTAAGGATGTGGAGAAGGCATATGGAATATAAATAAAGTTTGGAAAAGACGGAGGAGGCCGAAGTGGAAAGAGGAGTTGTATTAAGATGGAGAGCGGGATGATGGAGTGGTTTCAAATTAAAAAAGGAGTGAAGCAGATGAGTGCCCTCTCAGTCTCTCACCACTACTATTTGTAATGTAATGAAATTGTTCACTTACAAAGTGGTAGGAAAACGCGAAGAGAAAAGAATGAAGGCCATGATGGTTTCTGATGAATTTATAGTATGGGAGGAGAAGAAAGAAGAAGTACAGAAACAGATACAGGAATGGAATGAGGGAGTAAAAGGGTGTGGAATGAAATTTATCATGCTTAAGTGTGAAATGATGATAATAACAAGGAAGTGGATGAGGCCTAGTAAATTTATAAAGTTGAATAGAGGAGACCTGAGAAAAGTACAGAAAGTAAAATATTTTGGAAGCATAAATGAGGTGAAAGGTGGAAGTAAAGAGGATGTAATTAGAAGAGGACAGCAGGGAGAGTTGTTCTATAGGTTGGTAAGAAACCTGCTCTAGAGAAGAGAAGTATACTTTGTACCCATGGTCACATAAGCAGCAGAAACATGGACATGGAATGTAAGAGAGATTAGGAAAGTGGAGGCCGTGGGAATAAAGCTTGTGAGGAGTATGTTAGCAATAGCTATCACGAGGAGAAACTAAATTAGGAATGAAGCTATCAGGAGAAGAGTGGGGTACAGCCATACAGGACGTTCATGAGATAGTAGAGGAAGGAAGACTGAGATGGTATAGGCATGTAATGAGAACGGAAAAAGAGAGGATCCCAAAGAAAATTATATAAATGAAGTATGTTGAAAAAAGACCGCAATGAAGGCCAAGAAAGAGATAAGAAGAGTGGATAATATAAAGAGTGCAAGTAAGAGGAGAAGAATAGAAGCAATTAAAGGAGGAGGTATGATGGAAGGATATAGAAAGATGGAGGCATTTAACTAAAGTGGTCCAGCTTCACTGGAAACAGTTGATTATAATGATAATAGCCATTGTAGTAATTGTTGGTTTACTTTTCCAAATACTAAAACTTCAAATAGATTTTATTTCAATAAAAATAGATGTTTGTACAATTAATCACTCTTAAACGCACATTAAAATAAATCCTTTTAAAAATAGGTAATTTTTCTTTTAAACTAGAAAATTTTGTAAGTTTGTTTAAGCATGATTTGTTAATGTGTTTATTTACCTACCCAACTTGGTCTGCTATCTGAAAGTTATAGACGTTATTCCAATTTCCAACTGGCATATAACTAAAGTTAAATGGCGGTGAATGTTAGGACATATGAAATAATGAAAAAAGAGAGATTTAAAGATGAAAGCTATCCTACTGCATCCTCTGAGGAACAGGTTAGACTTAAATTTATGTTTGTCCTAAACAAATATTTTTTTAAAAAATCAGAATATTTCCCTCTAATATTTTTATTTCTTTGATTGATATAAATTATGCTTAAGGCTACCATCTTCAGATCCTTCAAAAATAGTAAATTCTAAAATTGATGACTTTGGGGGTGGGGAAAAGGGGACTGTCCATTTTTTCATATTTTTATTATTAAGAGTGAAAATCAATATAGGTTGCACAACTCGTCAAATAATGCAAAGTATTACACTTTCCCAACCTAGCTATATAATAATGCCCCCCACCCAGCTGGCAACATTTTCTGGGTAGAATACTGAATAATTATGAAAAGTTTCATTTGACCATGATAAGTGAAAATTAAGAGTGGGGATACACTGTTTTATCACCTCGAAAAGAGTATGTATGGCAACCCTATATATGCCGTGCTTGAACACTTAAAGCTAGCATTCACTCCTTGCATCAGTTACATTTTGAAGAATTTGTCCTAATTGTCGTTTTGATCCCCCCCCTATTCACTGTTCTTGTGATCAAGGATAGATATATGTCTTCGCTCATACTTGATCCATTTGAGTGCCAATTATTGATTGTTATTTCGGGGATACTACTCATCAGATATGTCATTAATTTTTTTTTGTCTAATACACTTTTTATTGCTATTACTACACAATAAAATTATGGATAACTGAATAAGAGTGTTTATATGAAAGTATTTTATATAAAATGCATGTTAAAGTTATTTTTTATTTGTATATGCACCTTTTTTTTAATAAGCTACATTAGAGGCCTATTTCACTTAAGATACCAAATTATTAACGATTTAATAAATTACCATCATTATACTTGCAAGGAAACGGTGAATTCAACAATACTATTATTGCCTTGTATAATTTATTTTATTATTACAACATTTAGATAATTCAATGAAACTCAAGTCCAAACATAAACATACTAGACTAAGACATTGTTTAATCCATGATACCTTAAGATGTATTATCTTATACTAAGTTTAGAAAGTCAGCTGAGTAGTTACTATAATTAAGGCTAGTTTAAAATACCATGTATATTATTACTTAATTTGAATAGTTGATTTCTGGTGGATGAATTCAGGATGGTGTGTCTGATCAGATCTTTCTACGTTTTCATTTAGTTTTATTGTAGCCTTGTGTGAGTTTGCTGGATGTAAAATTGTTAGTGGATGTGCAAGAATGTTTTCATTTAGATAAGAAAAGTTTGATTGTAAACATTTACAGGAATACCATTTGTTATGAAAGAGAGCAAAGTGCGGTCGCTGCTCATTAATTTGCATTTATCGGCTCAATAATACATAAGCTTCTGTCATCCGCTTTTACAAATTTTTAAACGATATTTGTTCTTGCATCACCTAAGTGAGTCTGGCTTTGGATAACTCATTTTAAGAAAGATTTTCAATAATTTAAAGTTAATTTAGTATCATTGGATTCTCAGCCTTTTTGTGAGTGTAATGCTAGTGTAAATTTTGTGATTTTTGAGTTTTCTTGGACATAAAAATTTGCGTCACCGTTATGGTTTGTAGATTTTGTTCCCATATATTGATAAGTGCACTAAAATTGAGCATGGGTCTAGTGGCCTAGCACAGAAATGTTCTTTTGTGCTGAGCCAACCAGGATCACCTTATAAATCGCTCGGACACTGGTCATGGTTTTTATTTGTTACCGAGACCATAAAAAAGTACCTCACCACTATTAGTGTGTAATTGTTTTTAGGAGAAAGTTGAGAAGACTGTGGCAGAACTTTTTAGAATATTCTCTAAACGAGCAGAAATTGATATTGAAGCGCCATCGCTACTCTGGATGGAACATTCTCACTTCCTTAAAACATCTCTGTTCACTTTGTCTAAGTCCTTCCAGGTAATATATTTTTAATAACTTACATTAATAGAACTAGTATCAGTGTTTGAATGGTCGAAGGCATCACTTGCAATTTACTGGAACACTGATGACAGGGAGATTAGGTCTTGAACCCTGCTTGAATGGACCTAGAGTGGGTTTTCCTGAATAGTTTCCCACTCTGTCTTCACACAAATGCTGATAGATCTCCTCTAGAATTCCACTCTACTAAGCCCTACTTCATTAGTGTAAATATACCCGCCTCGGTGGCGTAGTTGGCTAACGCGCTAGTCGTGTTGAGCTCGACCGCCGAGGACGGGGAGATCGAGGTTCGAATCTCGGTCGGGTGAACTGGGGGTGGTTTTTCCTAAATGGTTTTCCACTCTCCCTCCACGCAAATGCGGGTTCACTTCCTCTAAATTCAACCCTCCCAATTCCTAATCCATTAGCGTAATTAGTACTTAAGCATATAACCCGAACGGGTAGTAAGACGCGGTGCTAAATATAAATATAATATATTAGTGTAAATATGTGTATTTGTATTAGTGTATAGCCTGAATGGCTTGTAAACACATTGCACAAGAAAAAGCATGGGTAGGCTAAGAAACAAATAACATGCTACAAGTAGTGTCACAGGTCAACTGTTTGAAGAAGTAGTCTTTAAGATTAGAGTTGTACCCATCTCCTCGATCGTATTCCCTCACCATATTACATAATATCACTTAATATTCTCCACCAATCACGAGTCAACTTTTTTTTATGGGAGCTTGATTATTATATCGCTGACTGCTTAGAATTAAGGAAAATTCACAGAACTTTTCACAAAGCATCTAAATTGTTTCCAACTCTCCTGTATTCCTACATAATATACACAATTTATTATTTTATGGTAATATCTTTGATTATCTTACCATTTTTACAGCATAACTAAATATCAATATTAAGATCTAAAAGTTGGTTTGCTACCGTGACTCAATATCAATCAAGTTGTGCATCAGCCGCTATAAAGTGTGCTCTTTTCATGGGGCAAATAAACATTTAATTGATAATTATATATTTTTTAATCTATTTTAAAAGGAGGGAAAGAAGAATATATTTTAATAAGGCTGACTAATATTTTTGTAGCTGACTGATAAAAGTAATCAATAAATAGAACCATAGAACCAAGTGTATAGTTTTGAAAAATTTGGCAATTTCATAAATTTTGTTTTTATTAACATACATACTGTTTTTTCCATTCTCTGTTGGCAATTATGCAGCTGCTTATGTGAGTAAGTGTGAGGAGGGTGCTAAACTTGCAAGTTGGTAAAATTTAAAAATACAATGTAACCACAAAGAATTACTAGCACAACTAAACAATATGTTATACATCAGAATTTGTTGTCACACGTTCTAAGATGCCACTCTAATAATTGATTGGGCTGCCAATAACGAGGAGATCAAGTGTACTTAGAGTAGTTTAGTTTCCCACTCTCCCCTTACACAAATGTGAGAACATTTCCTCTAAATTCTACCTTCCTCATCCTTACCCTTTTAATGAAAATATGTAGATAGCCCAAACAGGAAGAAGATATGTTACACAAAATAAACTTGTTTTATAAGGGTTTAATTCAGTGATTAAAAGATTGGTGACATGAATATTACGTTAAATTCAATGGTTGGGTAGATACAACATTTACTTAAATTCTGTCCTTAGTGCCTGGACTCTAGTAGACCTTGGTTGTGCTACTGGATCCTTCACGGGCTGGAGCTTCTCGACCAAACTTTAACCCTAGATGATATCTCTAGGATTGCACAATTTATTGGAAGGTATTTACTTAGAATAACTTATAAATTAGTGTACTAATATCATGTGGACTATTAAAAAGAATGAAGTAGTATCGAAATAGATAAAGATGCAGTATATAAAATGTGTTAACACCAACTTTGTTTTATAGATTTAGAGCCTGAGTTTGTCAGGGGAGACAGAAGAGAAAAGTGAATGTGGTTGGAATGAAATATCTAATAAAGGTATCTAGAAAAACTCTATGGACAGAGTCAGTAATGAATGGGTGCCGAAGGAGTGCAGTTTGAAAGGAATTCCAATAGGTCAATGTGAAAGAAGTGTCTTACGTTGGTTTGGGCATGTTGAGAGGTTTAGTGTGGATTGAGTGGTGATACGAATATATGAAGGTAGCGCGTATTGATCAAAAGTAAAAGGTAGGCCATGTAAGACGGGGTTAAATGATTTAGACGAATGTGTGAAAAAGAGAAACATTAAGAGTTTTAATAATAAAACAGCATGTATTACTCGGTGTATGAATGTTATTGAAGCGAGGGGAATACACGCAAGGATAGGGAAGTATGGAGAAAATTAGTAAGGATGGATTTATTATGGAGTTGTTTTTGGAGCTATATGCACAGTTTCTTGCCCACCCCATAAGGGTATGTTGTGATTAGGTCTATTTGTAAAATCTTAATGCAAGGGAGAAACGATTGCTTCTTTTGACATGATATTGTGGTTTTGAATGTGCTTATATGGGAAACGCAAGCTCACTCTCTACTCAAACCAGGAATGGGCAGTACGAACAAAGGAACATTACCGCGAATGTTCAATTTTCAAGAAGAAGGGGTTGTTTCTTTGTTCTGGTACTGTTACCATTTTTTTAATACAATGGTTTTATTTCCAACTATACAAGGAGGAGATTTTAATTGTCCAACTTGTCATTAATATTAGAAACATAGAGTTTAATTTTCGTCACAGTGCGACCTCAACATTTCTTGAATACTTGTCAAAGGTATCCTGAAATCTAATGACAGCTTTTTTTCTTAATTTAAAACAAGTTTGTCATCTAATGCAGCTATGGAACATGACAGATATTCAAAAAATTAATTGTTGATATCACCATGTATGAAGAATTGTTTCTGGTGGAGCAATATTTTTATTTATTTTATTCAAAAAAAATTGTTTCAGTATAAAAACTGCAAAAACACACACCTTTTCTTGTGTTCCCTAAATCCCCAACTTAATAACTCTTCAAAGTTCTCAGGATAACTTTTTTACATGCTTGATAAACAAGACAAATTATTTATGTACTAACACAAAAACTTAAATATATTTCTGATATTTGTTCTTGGTCCATTTTGTAAGATAGCTAATTAAACAATAATTCTGTTTTCTTTTTAATTCTTTTTCTGAAATACATATAGAGCACCCAAGGTTAAAATAAAGAGTGTAGTAATGTTAAATTTCCTCAAAGTATTCATATAGAGACTTTTTCCAGAAACATTCCCAAAAAATTTTTTGATTGTGAACTTAGTCAACTCTAACCCAAGCTGATGTGCTCTATCTATTTGTTTTGATTTTTATAAACCTTAAAAAATAGTAAAAATAAAAAGACGATGACGGCAGACGACCAGAGACCAACATACTTTGGTTTTATGCCTAAATGGTTTTTCACTCTTATATGCAAGTACAGGTACATTTCTTCAAAATTCCACATCTTCCATCAATAGTCCTTTTTGTTAGTTAAAATGCACATAGCCTGGTTAGTTAGTGAGGATAAAAACATATTTTATTCATAATCCAGCAGTTTTTGGTTATATTAATCTATTATATTAATTTGGTTTTTAATTGGAAAGTCATTATTAGTGTTACAAGACTAATCAGATGATTAATGAAGTTTACTTTTATAAACCATCGTTTAAGGGCTGCTTCTCGATTTATTTTTTATTTTTAACTATCATATCTAAGCTTGATATTTAACTAGATTTGTGGAACCTTGCCTGGTTTTAACTTTAATATAATGTAGGCTGTGATTGTAGTTCTTTGATATGTTTTGTCTGCATTGTAGATGTCAAAGTCCCAAAGGGGGCTTTGGCGGAGGCCCTAGTCAGTTCCCTCACCTGGCTACCACCTACGCTGCTGTCAACGCTCTGTGCATACTTGGCACCGAAGAGGCCTATAATATCATAGATAGGTGAGTTTCACTCAATAGGCTGACAGGCTGTCGAGGGAAAGTGTAATCTTGGTTGTAGAACCTATGAAGAATGATTTCCACCAGAAATTGAACAACTTGCTCTGTGTGGACTTAGTTTTATGGTCCAATTTACATATTTAGAAGAATTGTATTTTTTTTAAAATAAATAATATAAAAATTCTGAAAAAAATGTCAGAATATTTATAATACCAATTTTTTTAGATGTATCCACATATTTGTATACAGGGTCGCCACACACCTGGAAAACTGAGCGAGTCAAGGATAGAGGGTGAACAGGGACTTTTTAATCTCTGAGAAAAACAGGAAAACATACAGAAATTCACACAAAAAAAAAGTTGGTGAATTAAGGCAATTTAACTGCAAGCTTTAAATATTTGGCCTTTGCTAATGTGGAAGGATAGAGGAAGATGGAGGCATTTTACCCAACTACAGACTGTAAACAGTGGTTGTTGATGATGATAATGATATCTCTTATCCATCCTGTATGTAACATTGGGTTGTGTAATGACTGCATATTATAAAAAAATAATAATTTTTAAGAATAATATTATATTAATGAAATAAGTAAATTAATGAGGGAAAATAGCAAGTTCTACATATTTTTAGTAACTGCTGTAAATATGCAGAAATGTTATACATATCATTTAATAGCACGGTTTTTTGCGCAAGCCTTTTAGCATGGACTTGTATGGAAAGCTGTCTACACAATATTTGATTGTTTTTAGCCAAGGCCGTAGTCGGGGGAGGGGGGTGGTTCTGGGGTTCAACCCTCTCCCCCCCCCCAAAAAAAATTTTATGAACAAAATATATATGGCTTTATTTATGATAGCTTATAGAGGTGTTTAATATTTAAAATTGTTCCTATTTTTTGGCTGTTAGGGGGGGTTATGTTGCCATAAAGAAACACTTAAGAGAACTTCTAGAGCTGTTTAATATATGGAATTTTGTCCTAGCCTTCGGCATTTAATGGGTTATGTTACCATAAAAAACACTTTAGAGAGCTTCTAGAACTGTTTAATAATTAGAATTTATCATAGCCTCTGATAGTTAGGGGGTAGTGTTGCTATAAAAAAAACACTTCAGATAGCTTCTAGAACAGTTTTTTATTTAGAATTTTTTCTAGCCTCCATCAATTGGGGGATGGGTCCACCAAACCCCCCCTGAAATTATTGGCTGGCTACGGCCTTGTTTTTAGTGTCGCGTCTGAATACACATTTAGGCTTTATGCATATTTACTAATTACCCTAACGAGTGAAGGATGAAAAAGTTTGAATTTAGAGGAAATGTACCCACATTGGGATGGAGGGAGAGTGGAAAACCATTTTGGAAAAGAACACTCAATATACCCTATTGGTATTTGAACTCCACTCTGTCATCATCAGTATAGTCTTTTGCAAGAAGGATGCTTTAGACCATGCAGCCAGCAAAGCAAGTTATTTATTATGTATTATTTTTCTCATTTATGATGTGCATTTTCAAATAAAACTAATTACATATTTTTCTAATTTTAATAATTTTGCCTACCATACCAATTTATATCGTTATAGTTCTATTTGTTTGATATTTTATGAGGATACATTTATCAACATTCATGGATAACATTTAAAATATCTTATTAAGTTGCACAATTACCACTACAGAGTACACTTTAATAGCACCATAAACCAAACACTGTTGAAAGTGAAATAAAATCTCATTATATGGAAACACATGTTTCAGAAGGGGCTACCAAGTAGATATCGTTGCACTCTACATTTGAGTGCACCAGAAGTGTGGTACATTTAAATGTACAAGTAAAGTACACAAGAATGTGGTGCACAGACTATTCAGACATGGCCATTGTCTTTATCAAGGTTAAAACATCCTGTTCTAAACTTTAATTACACTACCTCATACTAGTTACCTTTATGAGAAATGAACTTTAATTAATTACTGTTTACTACATTATAAAGTGTATAAAAAAATGGAGCTTCCTTTTGGTGAATTGGAAGGACACAGTAAATTGTATATTAGTAAAATAGTGATACATAGTTTTGAAATATTATTGTGATTGCTTTCCCAGAGAGAAACTGGAACAGTTCTTGTGGTCTGTTCGGTCCCCTACTGGAGCATTCCACATGCATGAGGGAGGGGAAATAGATCTCCGAGGTGTGTACTGCGCAGTGTCTGTGGCGCGGCTCACCAATATCTATTCTAATGCTTTGTTTGAAGACTCTGCACACTGGATTGCCAGGTGATTCCTCACACACTTATACAAGGAAAAAATTAGGCTGTTTTAGTGTTCACACGAAAGACATATTTTTAACTAGGAACCCGCCTCGGTGGCGTAGTTAGCTAACGCGCTAGTTTTGTGTTGAGCTAGACCGCTGAGGACGGGGCGATCGAGATTCGAATCTCGCTCGGGTGAACTGGGGGTGGTTTTTCTAAAATTGTTTTCCACTCTCTCACCACGCAAATGTGGGTTCACTTCCTATATAATCAACCTTCCCAACTCCTAACCCATTAGCGTAATTAGTACTTAAGCGTATAACCTGAACGGCTAGTATGATGTGGTGCTAAGTATTATTAACTAGGAGTATGTGGGTCTTTCAAATTCTTTAATCCTCGATTAGATTTGAGGATTTCAAAAATTTCAGATAAAGAGATTCTGTTATATTTCTAAGAATGTATGGGAAATGTGTATAGAAAACATACAAAACGAAACAAACACAACAAAACGGCTTTTCCTTGAAGATTTATATTCTATATTGGCATCCATTGCCCATTTTTGTATTTGTCTTTTATGTTACACCTCTTACATGTACCTGAGTGTCTACCATTCTTTATCATTTTCCTTTTATTCTCTTTTGTGTTTATTGGCTTCCTCTTTCATTAAGTTGCGTTGCACGTTTCACACTCCCGACTGATGAGTTTGATATAATGAAATTTAGGTCGAGGGATTGGGCGGTAATGATTGATTTTATTCAAGAGGCAGCCATTATCTCTTCGTCCAGTGGCAGCAGTGTAAAGTTTGAACTATGTTCTTATTTACATTGTAAAATCCATATTGTGTTTGTTCCCTTTTATATGTTTCCATCCATCTTTCCTGTACCTTCTTACGAATATAACAAAATACCTCATTTAGTATAAAGAGGTTTTCCTTATAAAGGTTTGAGATTCTAAAAAAAATTAAAAATAGATTTTTTTTTTCAAATTCTAAATCTAACTTTTCTAGAGCTATTTTGATGCTTACTAGAAGTTTATCCCAACATTATTCTAAGATAGAACTTTCAACCAAACCCTAGACCATTAATTTACCACTAAAGTTAATGGGAATAGACATTATAACAAAAAATATCCTTTAACTACAACTTAAGAATTAATGCAAAAAAAAAAAAATTTGAAGTAAAAATATATTGTAAAGATAACTTTATATTCATATCGTGTTTAAAAAATAATTCATAAATGAGATTTGGGATTTGTAGGTAAAATTAAGACTTGTACAAGAAATTTACACTTGAGAAAAGAAAGGTTTGGCCCATTTATATCCATAATAAAGGCTTGCACAAAGAAACAGATAATTTTAATTTTTGTTGTTTGAGTCAGATTAATAAGAGGGAGGGAAAGGTAATTTTTTCCAACCCCGAGATTAGTTTTTTTTGTGTGTGTTTTTCTAAATTGCTTATAGAAAAAAAATGATTGAAGGGAAAAACCAAACCCACTGATTTTAAAAATTCAAAAATATAATTTTAACTTCAATAATTAATTGGCAGGAAGTAAGTCTTGTATGCATTTTGAACACTTGTCAATTAAGTATTTCATCAAATAATCAATTGGGGTATGCAGGAATCCTAAATTTTTAGATTCCCATTAGAAAAAATATTTGCCGTTCTCGACCCAAGACTTGGGATCGATCTGTTTTAATTTTGGAGATTTCAGGAAATGTTATTGCATTTTTGAATACTCACTAAAACCTTGGGTAGTCCAATTACAACACATTTTATTATATACGCTGATTATTTAATAATATGTGTTTATATCATTCAAACTTATTAACACATAAAATGTATTGTCCTATGGAAAGTATGTTGTGGTTTCAGGAAGAGAGGGAGGGAGCATTATGTAGCCTCGGGAAGGATATGTCCAAGGCAAGGAAGACATGAGATGTCCTCCATGACTCTTTGCATTGGATGAATGATTATACTTATTTTATACTTATTCATTTATGTTACGCGTTAACCCATTTTGAATTATTTATGCGACTTAAGTATAAAATGTTCACCAAATTTTTTTCTGAAACTATCTATCTGTTAAACTTATATCTTTCTAGTTCCAACTTTTTCCACCATACTTCTCTTTTATAATATTCCTTTATTAAAGTCCCCCCATGGCTTCTTTGATGCTGGCTAACAGCTGACAGCTTTGAAAAGTTACCAGAACATGTGTTTAGCAGCTGTCACTTCTGACAGCCAAAATTTAGGTCTATACAAGAAACATAAAGGACTGTTTTATTTATTGTTGACATTGATATGTTGATGCTAGGCCTAGTATTGATTATAAAATTTTTCTCTTATTAAGAAGGAATATAGAAACACAGAAGAAACAGGAAAATTTAAATTCCCGAAATTATCTCAAAATTAGTTAGTATTTCAAATTTATTATTCTCGATCTTGCTCGAAATAGTAATCTCAATCGTGATCCAAATCAAATATATCAATCTCGCATACCCCTTGTAGTCAGTTTTAACACTTAACTTTGCTGTCTTTCTTTGTAATTATTACATTTCTCTTTCGTTCTGAATCATATCATGCTGATAGCCCCAAAAAGATCCAAATAAAAGTTATTTACTCATTTATATAGACTTTTTTTTCTTTGGCCCACAAACATGTATAAAATATATTGTGTGGCCTGCATACAATAAAAGACTTGGAGACCCCTGATATGAGTTATTGCTGTTTGGTTTGTCCTATAACAATGTTGGGGTAAACCAAAATAAGTGTAATAATAGCTCTAAAAAAATTGTTCATATTTAAAATTAAAATATTTTTTAAACCTCGAATTTGAATATATTTTTTTTCTAATTATCTAATATTTTTAAGGATTCAACGATTTGAAGATTCTGATACCTATTTCTTTTAAAAAACTTAAACTATTATTAAATAGTACTAATATAAAGCATGGTTTAAACCATGCGAGCTACTGGTTAGTCAGTAAGACAGTAGCTGTCCATCTAACTAGGTGGTACATCTACTGGGTTTTTCTCTACTGACCCCTGATATTCACACGTTGCGAGCTACTGGTTAGTCAGTAAGACAGTAGCTGGCCTTCTTACTGGGTGGACAGTTATTGGGCTCTGCTGTACGGTGATCTTAAGTTAAAATGTATGAAGAGCGTGTAGTTCTTATTCGTAAGGTAATAAGATCATTTTCTTTAATATTGTGTGATGAATAATTATCAAATATAAATAAGTAGGCAAGGAATAGGACAATTAAATCAAAAACGCCGACAACAACCACGTGCAATATTATCAGGTGTCTGGTCACCTACCGACTTACCTGTAGTTCTCACGAAGCCAGTGGCTGGCTTACCTGCAGAGTGGGGAAAGACCCATGGACAGTAAAACAAAATTATTTGAAGTGGCTGGCTAGACCAGCTGCAGACCGACTCGCATGGTCAGTAACTCAGCCGACCTGTTTACATGAAGCCAGTAGCTGACCCTCTGTTACTGGCTCTATCAACTCGCAAGCCAACTCGCCCCATGTAAACGAGGCATAATTCACTGATCTTGAGAAAATCTAGTAGAACACATGATAATTCCACTAACACACATCACTCTTCAAGGATAAACATGATTTTAATAAAATGAGGGGGCAAATCATACCAATAAGTATGTTTGTAAATGAAACTCAACAACTTATGTATAGTTTGTTTTATAAGAGCCAAGTTTTGGGTTTGTAGATAAAATAAAAAGTCAAATTCATAATTTAAAATAAAAAAACAGGATTCGACTCCATGAAGATTTTTGTAATGAGATTGTTCTCTACCGAAATGGCTGTTTGTTCATATTGATAGCTGCCAGACCTATGAGGGAGGCTTTTCCAGTGTTCCCGGCACAGAGGCTCATGGGGGATACGCGTTCTGTGGGCTGGCAGCTTTGAGGCTCCTCAACAAGGAACACCTGTGTGATATGAATGCTCTTCTGGTGAGTTTCTCGTCTTCAAGTACTTGAGCTTAGGGTGGATTGGTTTAGAAAGAAAGCCCCCATAAACCTACAAAGCATACCAACTCAAATATTATTTCAGTTCCACTTATCTTTGTGACATATTGTTTTCAATCATGAGCCTAATATAATTAAAATACAAATCCCGACTTACATGAGCTCATCCTGACAGTTATTATTTAAAACAGGAATATTATCCTATTCTTCAACTATGAAAATTTGGCTCATTAAATGTGCCAAAGATCGTACTGACCTTAAGTGACTTTAAGCATGAATTTAAATTATTATTTGACTATTGATTGCAGTACCGGTATATTTACAAAAATATTTAGCTTTTTGGATTAAACCTAACAAAACTACTTAATTTATGAATTATATAATTTTTTAAAATCCTTGGTGACCTGGTGGTCTAGGGGTAAGGTGTCAGACTTCTGTGCTGAGGGTCCGGGGTTCAATCCTCGGTCCCGGCACGGATTTATTGTGTATTAATCACAACTTGTGAATGTGAGGAGTGTCAGGCCTCCACCGTGGTTCGGATTCCACGTTAAACTGTAGGTCCTCCATTCCATCTCACAATCACCCTACCATTAGACTACACATTAGCTTAAGTGCATATAACCCGAACAGGTAGTAAGACGCGGTGCCAATAATAATAATAATAATAATAATAATAATAATAATAATAATAATAATAATAATAATAATAATAATAATTTAAATCCTTCTTAATGTTTCTCCTCTGAAATTTTGCATGAGTGGATAAAAAAAGGTCAACACTCACATGGTGATTGGCAAAAAGTAGTTGCCCAAAATCTTTTAAAAGTCTATAAGATCGTTTTTATCTTCCCTGATTTAGGAAGACTGAATAAAGACAGATTTTAAAAATTCACTGTTTTTACACCATTTTGTCTCATACCACCTGAATACAATACTAACCATTCCTGGTGCTAGCATAGGGTGTTTAATGAGTTGCCACTACCTCTTTGTCCAGTGGCAGTAATGTTAAGTGTTAACTCTCTTCTTATTTACTTTGTAAAAAACATTTTGTGTCCTTTCCTTTTATTTGCTCTTATCCCACTTTCCTGTACATTCTTTCGGACATAAAAACCCTGTGTTCAAAAAAAAAACAAAAAAAACATTCAAATATGATGGATAAGATATTAAGTTAATCCAACTGATTTGACACCTTATTTTATGTTTGCTTTTCCAAGAGATGGCTTGTCAACCGTCAGATGAGGTTTGAGGGTGGTTTCCAAGGTCGGACAAATAAGCTAGTGGACGGCTGCTATTCGTTCTGGCAGGGTGGTGCCTTCCCCCTCCTCCACCGAATTTTGAATGAAGAAAGTAAGTGTCGAACTATAATATGAATGGGCATGTAGGGGTATTCATAATTCAATATAATATGAATGTTTTAACAGCTAGTTTAATCTATCCCTGCACATATTATGAACGTTAATAATTCCATACAATAGTAATGCTTTTTAAAAAAAAATTACCTACTTAGACGCGCACATGTGGGAACATTTCCTCTTCCATCCTCACCCTTGCCCCATTAGTATTTGTGTAGAGTCTAGATGGTTAGTAAGATGCAGAGCACCAAAATAAAAACATAACCTTCTCCAACTGTTGACTCGGACTGTAATTTAAATTCTAAAACATACAGTAAAACCTTGAATTGCGAGCATAATTCGTTTCGTAAACATGTTCGTAATACAAAGCACTCGTATATCAAAGCGAATTTCCCCCATAAGAAATAATGGAAACTCAGATGATTCGTCCCACAACCCAAAAATATTTAATCTAAAAATGATTAATACCTTTTTTATTTTCGTTATTTAAATGTAACTGTACTGCAATCAAATGTATTTATTAAATTTAATGGTGGCTGGTGTGAGGTAGACGAGAGAAAGGAGAGGAGGAGGTGTGTTATTGTTTAGGATGACTTTCACTGTCACTAACGGAATCACTGCTATATGTTGGCTCACTGGAATATTTTTCTTTTTGTGCGACTTTAACAAAGAACTTATCCAATGACACTGCTTGGCAGACAAAGCGTAACCATAGTACTACTCGTATTGCAAGATATCGCTCGTTTATCAAGTTAAAATTTATTGAAAATTTTTGCTCGTCTTACAAAACACTCGCAGACCAAGTTACTCGCAATCCAAGGTTTTACTGTATTTTAATGTGTTTGTTACTGAAGGGGGGGCTATAATAAAGTGAAAGGATCTTCATTATTCTCACTTAGGAAAGTGGAAACAATTTTTTTTTTGAGTGAAGTATACTTTTCTTTAGTTAACAATTTATTTTTTGTTGGTGGTGTGTATTTTTTTTAATTGGTAAATTTTATTTATTAATCTTTTCGGGTTATATTTGGTTATTATTAGTGTATACACTTTCATTATTTGGAAGGAGGGGAGAATATGTCTTAACAGCTGATAAATATGATAATTAACAAGTCGGATTCGTGTAACGAAGTAGTTGGTAGATGAAGTTTTGTTTGTCCCTTAGATGTTAACATGGTGAGCGGAGAAAGGTGGTTGTTCCACCAAGAGGCACTGCAAGAATACATCCTTGTATGCTGTCAACACTCTTCAGGTGGCCTAATAGACAAACCAAACAAGTAAGTCAAACCTTCCCAAAGGCTGTAGTTTAGTTCTCAGACAGGTATATTTGTTTATTGTTGTGTTCCCCCTTGCTCCCTTACACACACATACAAAAATAAAATTGCAATATCTCACTGCTGCTGTTTTCACAAATTTGGTCAATTTTTGTTGATTTTTAAGTTATAAAATGGATTATTTTTATATCCGAGGGATTGTTCACATTGATTGGGTACCTGAAGGTCAGACTGTTAACCATGTTTACTATAAGGAGGTTTTGACAAACCTTCGTGAACGCATAAGAAGAATACCTGAAATGTGGAAGAACGGCTCGTGGATTCTTCATCAGGACAACGCTCCAGCACATAAAGCGCTATCCATCCAGCGAAGCACAAGATTCCCGTGTTGGAACATCCAC
Source organism: Timema genevievae (assembly GCA_902155825.1). Lineage (NCBI taxonomy): Eukaryota > Metazoa > Arthropoda > Insecta > Phasmatodea > Timematidae > Timema > Timema genevievae. The sequence goes on along the minus strand of CABFWO010004288.1, from coordinate 27,316 downwards.
CTTACTCACCTGATCTAGCCCCGTGTGACTTTTTTCTGTTCCCGAAGATCAAGTCTACACTAAAAGGAACCTGTTTTGAGTCTGTTGATGCTGTGAAGGAAAAAGCGACAAAGCTCATGAACAGCCTCTCAGAAAAGGACCTGAAACATCGCTTCCAACAGTGGAAGATTTGTATGGTGAGGTGTAGGTATTGGGGAGGGGACTAAATTGAAGATGATAATATGTCCATTGAGTAATTTTGTAAATACAATTTTTTAGAGCATCAGTCTGGTTATTTAATAGCCAAACCTCTGATAATATGAAAAAACACTTTATAAAATGGTATATCTGACTGAAGGAAATAAGTAACTTTTTAATGGCCTACATACCTCACTTTTGAGGTCAAATGAAGTTGCTGTATTAATAAATAACACATTTTAGTTCATGATTAAAAAGTCATCTCTAGGCCAATGATTAAGATAGAGTTAAAAAAATAATTAAAATCTTAGTAATAAAACATGTATCCAATACCTTAGCTCAGTCGTTAGCGTGTTTGTTTACTGAGCTAAGGGTCCCGGGTTCAATTCCTGGCATGGCCGAAAAATTTATCATTGATGAAATAAGGGCTTACCCATTCAAAGTGATGAATTAACGGCCAGGGACTGGATGTTGTGCCTGTCCTAGTCTTAAGTTAGAGTAAAAAGCATATGAAGCTACGACAAGCCTAGCCAGCCAGCAGTGGAAAAATATATGGCTTGAGTAAAAAACTGCCTCAGCCAACAGTAATTGATGTAAAGTAAAGTAATAAAACACATAATTACTATGGACATTAGCTGATCTAAAGGAAATATGGTGTATTTGATCACTTTCCAAGTGGATTCATTTTTAGACAAAAATATTGTTTTACCTTTTAAAGTGATCATATTTTTTAGGCTGCTCCCTATATCTGGGGGCGGCTTATTTTCGGGTCAATACAGTATGTGCTTGCTATCCTGCCTACCTTGAGCTATTTCTAGTACTACAGTTTTTTTTTAGCTGCGTGTCTTATTACCTGTTTGGGTCATATTCTTATGTACTAATTACGTTAATGGCTTTAGGGATGAGGAAGGTTATACTTATAGTTTGTGTACCCGCATTTGCGTGTAGGGAGAACGGAAATATATTTTGGAAAAACAACTCTCGGTACATCCGACCTAGATTCGAACCTTGATCTCCCCGTCTTCGGCAGTCTAGCCCACTGAGAGAGTAGTGCGTTAGACCACGCGGCCAATGATGCCGGTTACAGTATTTTATTATACACGAAAGAAGGCGATTTAAAATACTATGAAACCAATTTTACTACAAAAACATTTTATTTGGGAATTTTTAAACTAAAATTCAATGTTTTTTTTATGGCGACATAAGATTTATTTATCTTAATGTAAGGTATTTAATTATCTCCTCGATATAATTTAAGAAGTAATTTAAGAGTGTTGTATTTGTTGTTATTGTTATTGTAGTATCTATGATAACCATGTTATCTCTCTTGGGTTTCAGACCACGGGATATCTATCACACCTGCTACACTCTTAGTGGGCTGTCAATAGCACAACATTCTCCAGGTGGAAAGCTGTGTGTTGTTGGAGGGGACCGTAACGAACTGGTAGGTTAAGTAACAATTATAATAACTTTAAAACTTTAGTGGAAATATGATATCACGAGTACCTTTCATTTTCTCTGAAAGGTTGAAAGTTTACGTTGCATGACTCATCTATTGCGAAGCTTTCCTCGAACTTATTACTAGACGTGCGTGTTGATTCCTGCTGGTTGGCCAGTACAGTTACAGTATGCTACAAAATAAACCTCTGTAGGAATTCGATGGGTTCTTTCAGAAAAAAATGTTAAGCTGCGCATGTAATATGGGTACAGTTTTTGGAAGGACATTTTTAGGAGGAAAACCTCACATTATATTTATCCCAATGTTAAAACTTAAAAGGTTAATAGTAGGGTAAGACCTACATGACTGCTTATCATTTAATTTTGGTTGTGTAGGTACATCTCACCTTTCCTTTCATCCACATCAATGGGTACGTGGACTAAACATCAAGGTTACCTGGTCAGGTTTGCTGTAGATTGTGGTTAGAGTATAGGGGTGTGCCAAGTCCACTTTTCAATTAGAAGCAAACTTGAAGTTGAATTTAAGTTTGAATATATTCTTTTAGTTGTTTAATGCCTGGAAAAAATTATACTGTGGTTTTACCGTTCACCACCTCCAACTCTCCGCTAGAGGCCACAATAGCCGGGAAGAGGGTGGGTGGAATTTATAAGGAATTTAATGTAACAAAAAATAGGAACATTGGCAAATTTAAGAAAATGTTGAATTATTTATTCAAGGTAAGATAACAGAGGTAAACAAAATATTACATGGCCTCACAAGGCATTTAATTAGTGTTGAAAAACATAAATATGGCTGCCACTGCGCTTGTGCAGTACATTTGAGGATATATTTCACAATCTCAAAGTAATAGTTGTCCTTGAAGAAGACTATGCTTGAAACAAAAGAGTTATATCATTAATTATTTATTTATACGAATTAGTCTGGAAGAGACCCAATAATAATAAAAAATTGTTAATATAATAGTAAATAGCTTAAAGAGCTCCTCTACTTGGTTAACAAAGCGGCTGAACCACCATTGTGACTTCATACTAAACAAACAGATTAAATAATTAAACCTTCAAATCCTTATTTTATTAATAACCATAGCTATTAAAGGATTTACTTTTAAGGAGTAGGGATTTGGAAACAAGTATAAGGAACTAATGGGAAAAATCATCCTTAGTGCATCCAGCCGAGATTCAAACCTTGACCTTATATGTCACTGACAATCCAGTCTTGCAAGTATGATACCTCAATATTTACCAACCAAGGTCACATTAATATGATCTGGTGAAGTTTCATTAATTTATTAACTATGAATGTGACAAGACTAACCTTTTAATCACAGATATTTATCTTGAATATGTATTATTTTAGATAAATAATAATGTATTTAATAAAGAGTTACTTAATTTGCAGGAGTGTGTAGAGCCAGCCTATAACATCAGCACCAAGGCAGCGCTTGATGCGATGACTTACTTCTACAAACTGCCTGCTGTATCGCTCAGTTAATTGTCCAGCTAACTCTTCTTGGTTGGCGTAATAAGGCTATGTAATGCATGCATAACTGCTTTATCAAGCACCATGTGAACTGTCGCAATGTGTGGAGTGTTGCAAAAAGGGGGAGGAAGGATGGCTTAATGTGTTTCCTAATTCTTATATTTATGGATGGGACCCTCAAATCCTTAAATATATTCGAGAAGATAGGATTTGAGACTCAAATCCTTAAAAAGAAAATTATAACTTTTTAAGTGAAATATGTTTTAGAGTTCTTATACTACCTATTGGTGGTTTATAACTATTTATATCTATAGGATGAACTTAACAACCAGACCCCAGGCCGGTCATTTATAATTTAACTGAATGTATGAATGTTATAATGAATGGATATGAAAGAAAGTTAACATTTAGCTACGAGCTGTATTTTTTATTATTTTATTCTATTTATATTTGCTCTTATGTTCATAATTTTTTTACAAGATTTGGATTCGAGATTCGGGATTCAAAGGTAAATTGAAAATTCGGATTTGTAAATTAGTGGTTTTGACCCAACCCCATTTTTATTATAGTTATTTTATACACACACACA
>CABFWO010004288.1:0-23331 GCA_902155825.1 Timema genevievae | reverse complement strand
ACACATCTTTGAGCTATTAGTGTCTGGGACTGCCCTTATTTGTGAATTTAAATCACTCTTAACTCACTTGCTTTGCCACCAAGTGATGAGATACTTTGGTTAAAAATTAAAATTTAGGGGAAGTTGAAATTTAGTCTTTATGTGCAAAAAGCAAATGATTATGAATAGAAATGTCAAATACAATAATTCTTACTGTTGTTGAAATAATTGATTTTAACATAATAGTTTTCATTAACTTTATTCTAATTTTTTTAACTATTTTTATAATTTATAGTGGTTTGTCTTTGTTTTATTCTGTTTGTTTTTTATATTTACTAATTATTATTATGTGTTCTGTCTCACGACAGATCCATTCGTTTTGTCAGTGAACTTGAACTACCAACGCGTCTGCCCTGTCTTCTCCTTCCTCCTTCAGCTCCTATAATTTTTTCCTCTCCTTCCGGTCAACCAATATTTGAATCCTCCTTCTTCCTAAGCTTCTCTTTTCCTACACCTTGCCTTCTCTAATGCAGTTCAGAAGATGGTTCCTCCTAAGAATATGTCCGATCCAGTTTGCTTTGTATTGAAGAATCACATCTAAAATGGTTCTCTCTTCTCACCCACTCTTTTTAAGAATTATTTATTTGTCTTGTCCCCCTGTCTGCCCACCTGATCTTCTCGAGTTTTTTCTCCAGCACCATATTTCAAAGCTTTCCAAGTATTTCTTTTCCATCTTCCTGAGTGTCAAAGTTTCTTCTTCTCCAAATGTAGCATTTCATCACTTTCTTCCTCAGTTCAAAACTCAACTTGATAGTCAGCAGTATTCTCATCTTGTTGAAAGCTTTCTTGGCCATGGCGATACTTGAACTGCTCTCTTTCTTTCCAAAAGTATATAAATAAATTCAACGTTTTTAATGTGAGGTCGAATGCATGAAAAATATTGGAATTGTAAATATTTAAAGAATATTATAATTTAGATTAAAATTTAAGAATATGATTCAATAAAAATAGTGATTGTGACATCTTTATTTATGAGTGATCCATTGTAACTTAAGCTATGATCTTACAGGATTATGGTTCAACTTGAGTTAAGCACTAAACATTAATAAATATAATGCTGAGCTTTGAAACAAGATTCTCTCATGGGTGATTGTAAGCGACACTGATTTTTGGTAAATAAAATGATTGGATTTCAATAAATAAAAAGTTGGATTTCAATATAAAAAGTCGGTTAAATAAAATATGTATTTATGGTTAAAAATGGTAACAAATCAACTCTTATTTAAATGGTATGGTGTGGTATATAGAAAAACTATGGATGAGATTTGTATATACAAAACAAACCAAACATAGAAGGTTGTAAAGATGTAATTAAATTTGCCTTGAAATTATATTTTCTTCTATATTTCAACTACTTTTAAATATTGGCCTTTAGTCGAAAAATGATCACTATAATAGCCTGTTTAAACACATTTTACAAAAGAATTTTTTAGAGAAATATACATTTTATAATTCGAGGGAACCTTTTTTAGTTATTGGAATGTTTTTATTGTTAATTCACATTTAAATTAATCATTTAAAAGTTCAAGTAGTCAAATTCTTGAAAACATATATTGTTTTATTTAACACATGTATTATTAATTTATGAATTTAAAAATAATATAATGAAGCTTAAATATGTTTTGGTAGTCCTTTTAAAGTGCCAATTAATAGTTTGTAAAAACATGCATCATGAAATGTTGATGTGTCTAACGATTATTCAGCACTTGAAGCTCAACAACCCTTCGTTTTTGACCACAACTGGGGCTCTTTTGTGTTCTTACTATGAATGCCATCATCATCATCATCATCATCATCATCATCATCATTATTTTCCAACTCCTGATCGGGTCTGTTTGGAACATAATCCGAGAATGTCTTGCACAACATACATCACTAAAAATAAAACATAATGAGTGAATATATATTATGTATGTGTAATGACTTTATACAACCGAGTATGATACTGAACAAGAGGCAACACATTACATATACAGCCTAGTCAAGACAGGGCCCCACCTGGTAACATTCCATGAGCTGCCACTGATGGTTTTTCGCACTGCTTCAAGGAAGCTAAAATGTAAGGGTACTTGTTTTGGATAAAAGACTGTGGTAGAATATTTTATGTGTTTAATTGATTTTTAACCCTTCCTTCACCTCTGACAAGACGTTTATTAATCACAACTTGTGAATGTGTGGAATGACAGGCCTCCACCATGGTTCGGATCCCACGTTAAACTGTAGGTCCTCCATTTCATCTCACAATCACCCTACCATTTCACATTAGCGTAAGTGCGTATAACTCGAACGAGTAGTAAGACGCGGTGCTAATAATAATAATAATAATAATAATAATTGATTTTTAAGTGAAATATTTTGACAATTTCTGTTAAATGATCAATAAGTAGATCGTTATCATTAATATTATTTGATGTTCCAGTACTTTGATAGTGACACTGCAATGCAAATAATTTTATTAATAATTAATATCTATTTTCTTAGATTGAATTTTTATGCAAAACGATGGGTAAACCAGACCAAAACATTCCTATTGTGGTTTACTTTGACCTTCATTTTGATAAGCTATACCTCAGTTTTAGCTTATGTGGTGCTGACAGTTCACAGCTGACTTCTGACAGTCAACATTTAGGTATATACCTAAATTTTTTGGTTCGGCGTAGGGATACATAATTTGGTCTGGTAGCTTTTCAAAGCCGTCAGAAGTCAGCTGTGAGCTGTCAGTCAGCACCACATGAGATAAAACTGAGGTATAGCAGGCGAATAAATAATCTATTGCTACTTAGTTAATTTAGTGTGTGGCAAAGAATTCTAGGCTTAAAACAAAATTTGTATAATCTATTTATATAGATACTACCCTTCATCAGCTAACTTTGGTGTTTTAGCTCTACTTAACTTTTTACTCTACATCCATTACTGTTTTCAGCCTGTTGCCTGGCTCAGATTCTTATTCAAGCCGTATATTTTCCACTATTGGCTTTCTAGGCCTGTTGTAGTTTCAAATGCCTTATAATCTAACTTATCACTAGGACAGGAACAACATCCAGTCCCTGTCCGTTAGTTTATCACTGTGAAAGTGTAAACCCACATTTCACCAATGATAAATTTTTCGGCCATGCTGGCAATCGAACCCGGGACCCTTAGCTCAATAGAAAGACACTCTACCAACTGAGCTAAGGTGTCAGATTCTACTTAACACTATACCGTTAAAATATTTTTTCGCCAATATCATGTTTCGGTATTGGTATCGAAACACTTGTAATTTTTGTTTCATTTTGTTGTATGTCTTTGTAACAGAAAAAACTAATTTTATTACTGTTAACTTCATTGAATTAAACAATTATTATAAAAGGAATGCTTAGTAAAATATTGTGCAAACATCATCATCATCATCAACTGTTTCTATCCTGTGGTCAGGTCAGTTTAGTAAAATGCCTCCATCTTCCTCTATCCTTCCACCTCTATTTCTCCTTTAATTGCTTCCTTTATTCTCCTCTCACTTGCACACTTTCTGTTATCTGTCCCTCCCATCTCGTTCTTGGCCTACCTTGTGGTCTTTTTCCTACACACTTCATATCTATAATTCTCTCTTTTTCCATCATCATTACATGCCCATACCATCTCACTCTTGCTTCCTCTACTATCTCATGTATTCCCTTTACCCCCACTCTTTCCCAGATAACTTCATTCCTAATCTTGTTTCTACTCGTGACAGCTAACATGCTCCTCACTAACTTCATTTCCATTGCCTCCACTTTCCTAGTCTCTCTTACATTCACTGTCCATGTTTCTGCTGCAAATGTGACAATAGGTACAAAATATGCCCTGTACAAAACTTTCTTACACTTCAAGGGCACTTCTCTTCTCCATAGAATATCTCTTACATACACCTATAGAACAACTCTCTATGCTCTCCTCTTCTCATTAAATCTTCTCTACTTCCACCTTTCGCCTCAATCACGCTTCCAAGCTATGTTATGTACTTTCCTCAGCTCTACTCCATCCAACTTTATAGCTTTACTAGGCTTTATCCTCTTCCTTTTCATTACCATCACTTCACACTTTGCCATGCTTCTTTCACTTCCTCATTGCATCAACTCTTATTACCTTCATACCTGCCTTTCACTCTCATTACAGCTCCTCTTTCCACTTTGGCCTCCTCCATTGCTTTCCAAACATTATTTTTTTTATCCAGGCTGTCATATGTCTTCTCCACATCCATAAGTATCATTATCAAGTCTTTCCCAAATACATACCTCTTTTCATTTTATTTCTTATTCTCTTTTCCTCTATAAGGAAAACCTCTTTTCGCTTTATGAGGTAATTGTAATATATTTGGAAGAAGGTATAGGAAAAGGGGATAGAAACATAAAAGGAACGAACACAATTTGGCGTTTACAATGAAAAGAATAACACAGTTCAGGCTTTACATTGCTGCCATTGGACAAACTGTGAATTGTGTTCTTCTTTTCATTGTGTTCATTTCATGTTCATTATGTTCGTTCCTTCTATATGTTTCTATCCACCTTTCCTATACCTTCTTCCAAATATAATACAATTATTCTCTTTCCCAGTATCACCTCATATATTTTTGTACAGTGGCACATCAGCCCAGGACCTTGTTCTCCTTCCAAATCACTCTCATCATCCTGTATAACCATTGTGTGACTACTTATGAAACCTTACTTTTTCTGTTGAAAGCTTGTTATTACCTTCTTCTTGTTTGTTCTGTTGTTCATTACACATTTTAACCACTTGGTTACTGGATGCCTACTGATTTTGGTTATAACCACTGGTTAATAAAGAAGAATGTTTGATGCCAGATTATTGAACGTTTATTAATTGGTAACTGAAATCCTTTGCCAAACATAACAAGTTTACAGGTTTACGTTCCAATTACAACTGATCCACAAATAACAATGTCTGATAGAACTGCTTGGTTTGAGGTGCAAGCAAGCGCTGTCCTGTTCGGCTGACTCAAAGTAAGTTACCAAAGTGAGTGACCAAAAGTGAATTAATGTTGAACCTTGTTCCCGCTCGCGCGGAAGCTTCGCCTGCGGCTCTTTATCATATCCACAGTCAATTCGTCCACATCCGGTTCTTTTCCTTGTTTAATCCTCTTTCCATGTTGGACTTCTCTGCTCCTCTTTTGCTATTACTTCCTGCTCCTCTGTCTAACTCTACTCCCTTTCCTCTTCCGGGTTGAACATCTCAAAATATTTCATCCATAGTTCCTTTTCTTCCTCTCCTGTCTTCAATGTTCTTCCTTCTTCACCCATTATTCTAACTTCTTATCTTCTCTCTCGCCTTCTGTTTCCTACTTGGCTATATAATATCTCCTTACTTCCTTCCACATCCTGTTCCAGCATTTCTGTCAATTTTTGTATCCAGTCCTTGTTTCCCCGTACCACTCGCTTCACTCTTCTTCTTGTCCCTATATTCCCTATATTCTTCCTTTCTTTCCTCATTCATATTCTTAAAACTCCTTTATTCTTTTCCTCCACTGCTTTTTTCACTCTATATTTCCACCTTTCCTTCTACTTCCTCTTATTATTAGTCCTCCTGTACTAATAACTACACGAGAAAAATAATGCTTCAAGTAAATGGAAATAATGAATCTGTGCATTAAAAAACTACCCGTTGTCAGGGGTGGGTTTACAATCCTGCCGCCCACTTTTCCTAGCTTAATTTCTAACCTTCTAAATCCCTGTTCCCCCCCCCCTAAGATCCCCTATACACTGACACATATATATACCAAATACACAAGTGCTATCTCTGGAATGACAGATAAAAAGTGCTTACATTATTTTATTATTTATTGTAGTGAGGTTTTATAAGTATCAAGAATCTAAGCAAAGACTTAAACAATTGAAATAAATACTCTTACACTATCACAACACACAAATTCAAATATTATATTATAATTTAAAAATATAAAGTCTGCATTAGTAGACTGTAGAACATGCTACTACAGATAAAATATTAGCATTTACTCAATAAGAAAATAGTCCACAGTATCTTTTACCTTGATTTCTGCTGAGCTAAGTGACCTTCAACTAAGACGATTATCAGTGAATTAAGGCGCAACTCTGTGATGTTGGTACACAGATACAGCAAACCACAACATTCTCACACACGATGAAGTCATAAAATTATTTTAACTGCCAGAAAAAGACTTTTTTTTTTGTCATTCAAAATTTGGCGCCCTTAAAATCTGCCGCCATAGACACATGCCTACTAGGTCTATGCGTAAATCCGCCCCTGCCCGTTGTGTGTTACGATTTTTATGTAATAATTTAAAAAAATGATGGAATATGCAGAATAAGTGTAAAAACAAGAAAGAATGCCTAAAAATGTGTAAATCGTAAAATCCTTAAAATATTAAAATATGCACAATAAAAGTAATGTTTTCAGTATAAGGGTATTATAAAATGTGTTTATATAAAAGTTATCATTGTGATCAACTTCACAGAAAAAATATGCAATGTAATCAACTTCTGGGCCCTGCTTGTTAATATCAAATTTTTTTTTAGATTTCATTTTTGTACAAAACAATGGGTAAACCAGACCATAACTTGCATATTGTGCTTTACTTGGGCCCTCATTTTGAAAACTACTAGGCAAATTTATAAAAAAAATATTAGGTATACAAAATAACACACATACATTTTTGAATAGATACAATCACTACCTGACTTTTCACCTGCACAGTTCAAAAGATCATATCAGATTAGTGATTGACATCTGCCCAGCCTTAGTGTTTAGTTTATTTTCTTACATAAAATAATTAGTTTAGATAGATGCACAGTAAATGGTTATCATTTCCCAACAAATATAATTTATCACTTATATATTCACTTTATAGATGGAATTTTAAATCCCTTTAAGCTTTTAGCAATCAATATAGTTGTGATTTAAAATACTCGCAAAAATAAATGGCTTGAATCCAAATATTGAAATTACAATTTTACACATTCGATAGATTTTTTTTATATCATAGACATGAGCATTTGAGAAAATAATTCAGCTTATTCTTCTCTAGTTGAGCAATTACCCAAGTATTAAGTATTACCCAACTAATAGTGCTGGCTTTCTCTTCTACTTTAAACCACAATTATAACTTTGGTGTCATTAAACATTAAAAGGATGCTGGTAGTTTAATGCCTATATACATATAAAAAAAATCCAAATGCTCACGTTTAAAAGACAACACAGTACAGTAGTTTGTAACACAAGCTACAAAATAAAGTTTATATATTAAAAGTGTGCTTGTAACAGTATGTTATCGCCGTAACTCTACAAACTAATCAATAAACACCAATACAGTTAAGATAATTTAGAATATAAAACAAAATGTTTTATTGAAAACTGCTTAGCTAAGGATTAAGCTTATATGACTATTTTTTTTTATTCGAGCTACAAAATGTTTTCAAAACAAATTTATACACTATAATATGTATATATCTATATTTTAACACTTTTTTAATACATTGTCTTGGACATAATACTATCACAATTAAAATATGCATTCAAGCGAACTAAACATTTAAAAAAATATCATTTTCATAATTTTGTATACATATATTTTGGCACTTTAACTAAATAAAATCAACGATTTTCCACCTATATTATCGCTCTCTGCCTTACCTGGCATACAACCTAAACAGGTCAATTATTTACATTGCTTCAAGTGAATCTTTGAGAAATTTCAAACACACCTTTAGGATAAGATGGAAGCTCTCATAAGTAAATTAATATAGTCTGCCTTTAAATACAACATAAAACCATACAAAATTTATATCTATATGTATATAGAATTATATTTATGTGTAAATGCAGCCCTTGGCCTTTCAATGATATTTTGATAATAATATGGCCCGCAGCTCAAAAATATGATGTAGCTTTGTGTTTTTACAAGTTTTCAACCAGCATATTTAAGAACTGGAAATTTTCCTTTCTATGGACAGTAAATATATAAATCAAATTAACCTAAAGTTTTAATTTAATTTTTATCACATCAGTCTCAAATATATGCCCCACTTTTGTGCACTTACTGTGTATTCAAAATAGTCTTACATTGTTCATTAGTGTACCATCAGAGTCATGAACTACCAACATATATTTGTAATCACACATATAATTTAATTATTAAATACAATGGCAACAAAAACTCTTTGGACCAACATGAACGGAACAATGGAAATTTAATGTATAATTATGTAAAAGAAAAATAGAATGATTTTTTCTTTTGCTTGTTCTAACACTGAACAGATAAAGTTTTGTCTTTTATCTCGTTTCTAGCTTCAAATATTAATGAAAGCAAGATTGATGGAACCTGCTCATCAAATTTAAGCGTTTAACTAAATAAGTGTTTAAGAAAATTTTATTGATTAAAAAGATAAAGTACTCAATCATGCCTTTAGTAATATGGTAAGACATCTATCTAGTATATAATTTTGGTGAAAGGGCGCAAGAACAAATCCCCTATTCACATTTCCTTTAAGGAGGTGAAAGTTAACTTTGAACTATGGATAAAGCCGTACCTGGACACGGAAATACAACCCGAAACCTTGTAAGACTATATAACTAAGATCACGCAAGGTTCTTAGAATACAAGGTTGCCTCGGTCCCTATACCTGCCAGCAAGTAGTTTTCTCCCTCTATTCACTCTTTGCGTGACGTCACCCGGTGACCGTACTGCAACTTAGCTACAGGGGCTCACTAGTAAATTACCGGAGTTCTAGTCCACAGTATTTCAGGTAGTAACCACCAAAAACAAAAATAAACTCCAATGGGAAATCAATTATGTGTCATTCTTTTCCAAAAGATCCGGCAATTCGTAAAAAATGGATACACCTTTGTAAGGGTGGAAATAAACATAATTTAAACTCAGATGAACTACAAAATAAATGTAGAAAATATGCGAAAAGGATAAATTAAATTACCTACTTTCAGACATTTCAGCCAACTCGTTACATAATGAATTGATTCAACATGTGAGTACATTTATAAATTATTTTACTAATAATATAATTACAATTACATAATATACTACACTACATTATATTGGCACCAGTGTTTTGTTGTTTTTCTCTGAATTTCATTATCCGTCTAGGGCTCTAGGCTATATGCATATGTAGGCCTATTAATAATTACACTAATAGGGCAGGGATAAATAAGGTAAAATTTTGTGGAAATGTACTCGAAGCTTCATGGAGTAAAAGCGGAAAACCATTTAGGAAAAAAAACAACGCTCAGTACGAACGGGATATAATAGTCAATTACAGTAAATAATGACACTTTTTCTCGCACTTTTAGACGACCAACCCGAATTTAAGTAAAAACCTAAATGTAAATATTAACTAACAATTATTTTTAGAATAATATACTTACTAGATTTATAATTAATAATGTGTATTAGTTTGACAAATATTAAAAAATACAAAACTCCTTTCTGTTTTTTCTCTCTTTTTTTCTTAGTGATTTCACGTAAGTAATATGTTATAACACGAACAGCTGGGGACACGGACAAAAGCTTCCGTTTCATCTAAGCTGTTTGATTGAGGACCGGGTGGTTGGGGTTCAAACGCAAAGCGTATTGACAATTTTTATCTTAAATTATTTCCAACCACCCCTCCACACAAATACTTATATATTTCCTCTAAATTCTACACTCTTCATCCCCAACCTATAATTGGTGATGAGAATAGCTTGGATGGGCGCAGCTAAGGAAAGATGTTATATGATGTTAACTGTGATTTTTTGTTAATCATATTTCACACTTTAAGTATGCAACTGTTTGTAACTAATATTTTAAAACGTTTTTGTCACTTTATTAAATAAATATTTTATATTAAACATTTTGAACGTCATTATACTTCTTAATTATGATGTGAACATACACTATAAGCTTGAGACATTTGCTACTAATTTAATGTGGTGATATATATTATGTAGTAGATACAGGTATATATAGGTGCCCTGATAGTTAAGTGCTTTTAAATTAAATTAAAATCAAGTCGAGTTATCCGCAATAAAACATTAATAAAACATTGAGTTGTATGACTGGAGAGGTAGTCGGGCGGTCACTCTGTGACGTCAATCACTCGGCTCGACCTGCTCCACAAAAACAGCTGATCGAGGCAACCTTCTATTCTAACAACCTTGCAGATCACTTACAATAAATGTAGCATACATTATTCATTGATAATATTACTAATATTATTAAAATTTATCACAGTATAGAATATTTTTATATTTCACTTAATGACTTGAAAAGATGAATTTTAGTTTTAATTTAATGTAGTATTAGTTTAATTTCTTATGCTGGTTTTTGCGGGTAAGGGGAAATAAATACCCCTCGGATCTCTTCAGTGGCTGTGTGCCTGGTTTTATATCCACACAAAGCCCCAATACAAGATGTTGAAGATAATGAAGGCAATCGGAAACAGGAGCCTACTGCGTCTGTCGATCCACTTGGCGATATCCTGCGGAGTCATAGTGGTGAAGCCGCCCGACGCTGGTGCTGCTACATTACCTGCAGTGTCCTTCCCACCTGGGACTTGTATGACGACACTGGTGTAGTCGGCACTGCTGTTGTTCTCTGCGGAGGGGTTGGTAATGATGGAGTCGGTGGAATTTACCGTGAGTGTGTTGCTGCTACCCTAAGATAAAGTAATACACCTAGTGAGGATATGCCATGCTATATATAATTTGGGTTTTTTAATCAGGCATTTTGTGTGCATTTTCTAAACATATTATTAGGTATAAATCTTACAAACTAACTTAACCTACCCACTTCTGTGGCTGCATGGTCTAAGGAATCACTCTCACAATATTCTAGACTGCCAATGACAGGGATATAGGGGCTTGAATCCTGGTCAGGTGTACTGAGGGTGGTTTTCCACTCCAACTCCAAGCAAATGCGGGTACATCTCCTCTAAAGTCAACCTTACCCATACTTAACACACTAGTGTAATTGTTGAATGTGTGTATAATCCGAACAGGTGCAGTGTTAAACAACAACAAAAATCTTAACCTATGAATGGACAGTCAGCTGATGTAATTAAGTTAAAAGAAGTTTGTGTAAAATTAAATCGTAGGAATATGCAAAGGTCACTTTTAAGAATGTGAAAGTAAGTAGAAGCTAAACTTAAAAAAACGGGGAAAAAAAAAGGAAAGTCGAATATTAAACTTGGTAATTTTATATGTTCAAGTCCATAATATTAATTTATTAAACCGGAATAAAGGTGACAACAAGTGAATACTATTCTATCATATCTTATGCTATCTGATAGTTGATCCCGTATGAATAATTAAAACATTACATTTTGTGCAAGACTCATCGGTTGGCATTCCTTTTTTCTCTCTTCTAGATAATTTTTTTAACCACATCTTAATACTCATTTGGGTTATCCACATTTAATTACACTAATAGTAAGGAATAAAGATAAAATTTAGATTAACTGTACCCTCATTAACGTGGAGAAAGAGAGCGATCAACTCCTTAGGAACAAAACTACCCCCAACATCCGATCAGGATTCCAACCACGTGCTCTCTGATGTGAGCGCCTCTTCTCAAATCTCACCTCACTTTAAGGCGAGTAATCATAATGTCTTTTGACAAAATTATTTCAATCCAAGTGGACATGAGGTATGTATTCTCGCCACTGACTCACATGACTATTGCCCAGGTAGAAGAGTTCCCCGCTGTTGTCCTTCTCGACGGTGGGCCAGGATTGGCAGCGGTCGAGGCTGTTGCCATTGGGGCTCTGTCTTCCTCCCATGTTCTTCCTCGCAAGCTGTGGTGTCAGCGTGGACTTGAGGATGTACTTGCTGTTCACTTTCTTCAGCTCCACATTCTTCCTGTAACACACGTAGCACATTGATTTAATATACAAGTCATCATCAACAACAACAACTGTTTCCAGTCAAACCCACCTCGGTGGCGTAGTTAGCCAACGTGCTAATTTTGTGTTGAGCTAGACTGCCAATGACGGGGAGCTCGAGGTTCGAATCTCGGTCGGATGAACTGGGGGGTGGTTTTCCCTGAATGGTTTTCCACTCTCTCTCCAAGCAAATGCGGGTTCACTTCCTATAAATTCAACATTCCCAATTCCTAACCCATTAGCCTAATTAGTACTTAAGCATATGGCCCGAACGGGTAGTAAGACACGGTGCTAAGTTAAATTAAATTAATGTTTCCAGTTAGTGGCCGGCTCGGTCTAGTAAAATGCCTTCATCTTACTCTTTTAATTGCTTCTATTCTTCTCCTCTCATTTGCACACTTCAATAATAGCCTATTTTTTGTAATTTTTCTCAATTTTTCAACTAACTCATTTTTAAAACCCTTCATATGTGGCCATTTCCTAACTCCATAAGTATATGAATATAACACATGTTAGGTACTTAAAATTTGTACACAGATTGTTTGTTAGTTGAAGTATTTTTCTGGACTAATTTTGTAGAAATAAACCATTAAAATAGAACTTGTTAAGTATTTTACTTATGTGCTGAGCATTGTAGAAAATACTCCTTGATTTACAAGTACTTGTAAACTACATGTAGCTATATGAAATCAAACTATAAACTTTTAAAAACACTTTTAAACTGTAACAATTTCATTTTTTAGCTACAAGAGTTTATTTGTAACTTTAAGAAACATAATTTTCTAATTTCATACAAGTTACAAAAATTTTATATAAATTGTATCTTTATGAAAAAGTCCATGGACACGAAATTTGAACTCTATCATTTAGGTATCTAGGTTTGTCCTGTGCCCAAGCTAATATATCACTCAGTTTAAGGTGAATTCTGTGATGGATGGATCAGATTGTTGGCTACATATAGCTATTAAAAATACAGTCATTGGTGTTTTGGGGTCGGCTTTTATGCTGCTGAGTGCACACGTTTTTAAATGAAAAGCGCTGTGCTTACACAAAAATGGTTAAATGGAACAAGGCTGTGTCTACACAAAATACATTGAAACTAGCAATTTTCAACACACATTTAATTAATATTTGTGAACAGCATTAATCGGTATAAAATGTTAATTTCAATATATACTATACGCATAACATAGTTTAAATACTTTTTTTACCCAACCACATCTTACTACCTGTTTTGTTAGAGAAATATTCACACAAAGCCATCTGAAAGTAGCATTTAATTCCCTATTTTTGCAATATGCCATCTTAACAGGACAAATAATAAATGAAAACCCTTCACCAAGTGCAATCATTGGAACCAATTCAATATGGACCTTTAATAGTTCAGGCCTTGAGAGGAATTAAGTTAGTGTTAAGTGGGTGTTCGCGTCCATAGGTCTAGTCCTAACCAGAATACATCTCGGGGGTCAAAGTTACCTCCTCCTCCAGATAGTGTTCACGAACGCAAACTCGACAAGTGAGCCAAAGATGAAAGCCGTGCAGACAATGAACCAGATCTCTGTAGCCTTGATGTAGGACACTTTGGGTAGAGCACTGCCCGTGTTACGAGTCAGTGTGATGAATGTCAGCATAGTGCTGGTTCCTGAAACATTGTTTTGTGTTGCATATGTGAAAAGTCACAAACTAACTTATTATATCTCAATAAGGAAAACCTCTTTTCGCTATATGAGGCAATTGCATTATATTAGGAAGAAGGTACAGGAAAGGTGGATAGAAACATATATTTGTTCGTTCCTTTTATATGTTTCTATCCACCTTTCCTGTACCTTCTTATAAATATAA
This sequence comes from Timema genevievae, assembly GCA_902155825.1. Lineage (NCBI taxonomy): Eukaryota > Metazoa > Arthropoda > Insecta > Phasmatodea > Timematidae > Timema > Timema genevievae. Next base: position 9,565 of record CABFWO010004288.1, on the reverse strand, counting down.
AACTAACTTATTAGTATGACTATTTGTAATTGTTTTTAACTGCGTCTTACTATTCACATATTCACACAAATGGTTTATAGATGGAGAAGGTAGAATATTAGAAGAAATGTACCCACATTTGTGTGGAGGTAGTGTGTAAACATATTTTAGAAAAACCACCATTAATAAACTCAGGCAGTATTTGAAGCTAAACCTCCCCACCATTGGTAAGCCAGATTTGATAAGATTGACGCCTTAGTTCTTGTGCCCAAACCTCGACCTCCCAACTAGATATAATATAATATAAATGTAGTCCATTGGCCATAGGTTTGGTGCTGACAGCTAGTAAAAGCTACCAAATCTACTCTCATGTATCCATTCGTCATACCATATTAACTGCAAGAACATAATTATTTTGAGTTGTCACTTTTTAGGCAGTCAAAACTTTCACCACAAAAAACTTTTTTTAATTATATTTTTCTTTTAACCATTTCACATCTTCTGCTATCTGTTAGTTACCATTACTCTTGTGGCGAATGAACTCTATCTAATCTACTTCAAGCTGGATGCTGTGTGACCAGCAGTGGATGGGATAAATACTTCTATAGCTCCTGAATATTTATTTATTTACCTATAACTAACGCCATAGAAATAAAGTTGTATTTTTATACAATGTAAAAAATGCCCTATTCGATTACTAGTTATTTTTTTTATAGATTATAATTATCCAAACATGTTACACTACAAACCCTAATTTTTTTAGCGCCGCATCTTACCACCCTTTTGGGTTACACGCTTATGTATTAATTATGCTGATGAGCTTTAGATAAGGAAGGTTGCATTTAGAGTAAGTGTACATACGTTTGTGTGGAGAGAGCTTGGAAAACCATTTAGGGAAAAGTGCCCTCGGTACACCCGACTAGGATAGAACCACAGTCTCCCTGTTATCGGCAGTCAAGTCTTTTGTGAGAATAGCGCCTTAGACCATGCGGCCATTGAAGCGGGAGTTAAAAACCCTTTCGAGTTTGTGAAATGTTATTAAACAAGTATATTTGTGAAAACAATAGTTTTATTATTTTAAAAAATTAAAAATAACCTAACAAAAAATATTGTAAATTTGATACGCACTTTTCATTTTATGGATAATTGTATTATTGATATGTTAACTCAATTATTTTAGGTTATTAAAAATATGTAGGCCTAGTTAACTACAATTCAATATAGAAATATGGTTTCAAAATGGGTTCAAGCAGGGTTCAACATTGAGGCCCATCCAGAAGGACACCAGATGTATTTCTTACCCAAGGTGGTTCGTCCAGGGACAGCGTTAGGATCTAGCCAGAATGACACCCATGACACAACAACCAATAGAATACTAGGGACAAAATAGTCCATGATGTAATGTCCAATTTCCCTGGCCATGTGGAACCTCACTTCCAAGGAGCTATAGTTGCCAACTAGTGAAGAGAACAAAGAAATAACAATTATATTCATTTATGGTACAAACTATCTTAGGGTAGAAAAAAAACCCTAGTAAAGTGATTATAAGGCTGGTTTTATCTTGCTCCATACTGAGAGAATAACCTTGTGATTATATCACTTTAAAACTATTTACTTTATGGGGTACTGAAGCCAAAGTAGTACTTTGTATTGGTGGCTTGTGGGTCGTTGACACCACAGAAAGGTCGAGGTTTGAATTCAAGCTGAGTGTTCTAATCGTGGGTTTTTTTTCTAAATGATTTTCCATTCTCTCTCAGTGAAAATCTTTTCATTATCTCAAAATTCTGCCTTTTTAAAATGTTTTTAAAAAATGTATGAGATAAAGTTTGACAAAATGTTTTTATTAAAAGTTTCAAGCCTTGTCTACAAGCTCCATATCTATAAGGGGCTTAGTCCATGAGAGAATGATTACACAGTAACCAAGATTGTTGTCAGATGGGGGTTTTGGGGGTTCAACCTCCCCCCAACCCCCACCACCCAAAGTTTTATGAACAAAGTATATGTGGCTTTATTTATGGTTCAAACAATATCAAAATTAAGATACAAGTACAAATTAAGGGGCTGTGTTAGCATAAAAAGCACTTCAGAGAGCTTCTAGAGGTGTTTAATATTTAGAATTTGTCCTAGTCTCCATCAGTTATGGGGTTATGTATGTTAACATTAAAAAATACTTTAGAGAGCTTCTAGAGGTGTTCAAAATCTAGAACGTTTTCTAGCCTACGGCAATTGGGGTATGTGCCCGCCACAGCTTACACTTCCTTCGAACATTCCTCTCACTTTCCCCACTATTCCATCTTCTGCCCCTTTATTTTTCAACGATTCCCATACCTTTTTTTTTTTGCACATACTATCATAATCGTTTTCCATGTCCAGAAAATCCATCAGCAGATCCTTCCAGAACTCATAATGTTGTTCCTGCAACTGCCTCTCTAGTTTGAATCCCCATTCCTCCTACTTTACTTAAAGATGAAAGTCTTCGGAGCATGTACAGTTCGATCTAAGTAGAAAGGAACTTTTTTTGACTGCTATAAAAGCTACTAAAATAATCTTCATGTAATCATGTAAAATTAGGTGAGCTGAAACTGTCACTTTCAATAGAAAGTATCTAAACCTATGAAATGATACTAATAATAAAGTAAAAACTAAAATATTTTCATTATTGTCTGCAAAAAAATTGTTGGTATTTTCCTAAGGTTCCTTCCTACAGGAATCCGACCAGAGACGAGCCTTAACGCGAGAGGGAAAGTTTGATATGTTACCGAATCTGCCGTAGTAAGGCTGGGTAGGCACGACGATGCTGTTGATCTCTCCCAAGACGGAGTACGACGTGATGCTGTAGTTGGACCACATGTTAGTCAGCTTGTACTCGGGCAGGTGGAGGTCTTTATTAACTGTCACAGGAGTATCCTTGTCCCAGCTCAACAGGAGCTGGCTGGAGTTGTACGTCCCTGGTTAGAAACAATAAACATCAAAGGTTGGCTTCATAGAATCCTAGGATCCTCATGGATATTTAACATTTGAAAAAAAAAAAATTAAAAAATTGAATTTTGTATTGGACTATTATGATGCTCACTTGTAGTTTCAAACTAAATAAAACAAACCTAACAACCAAACCCCATTTTATTAGTTTACCTCTTAACTGAATGTAAATTCACATTATAACAACCAAGAGCAAAAAACGAACAAGAGTTTGCTGGACCAGCTGAGGGAGACAGTGAGAAGATATGACATGGAGATCAACATTGAAAACTAAAAAATTATAGGAATTTCAAAAAATGAAGAGCTGCTGAGAGTCAAGATTGGAAACCAGGAGTTAGAGAGCATAAAACAATTCAAGTACCTGGGAAGTCTGCTGACAAAGGATGCCTAGGATTAGGTCGAGAATCACCATAGCCAAGGAAGCTTTCAATAAGAACAGGTTACTACTGACCAGCCAATTAAATTTAATACTGAGGAAGAAACTGATGTAATGCTATATTTGGAGCATAGCACTGTATGGAGCAGAAGCTTGGACTCCCAGGAAGATGGAAAAGAAAAACTTGGAGAGCTTTTGAAATGTGGTGCTGGAGTAGACTTGAGAAGATCAGGACACAGGATGGCAAATGAAGGAAGTCCTAAGAATGATTGGGTGAGAATAGAACCATTTTGGATGTGATTCTTTCTTACAAAGCAAACTGGATCGAACACATCCTTAGGAAGAACGGTCTTCTGCACGTCGTCATAGAAGGAAAGGTTGAGGAAAATAGTAGCTTAAGAAGACGGAGGATTCAAATATTGGGTGGTCTATGTTCACTGACAAAGTATGGGCCTGTTGTAAGACAGAACAACACCTAATAGATAATTTTTTAAATCAAACAAAAAATGAATGCAAACCAAATTAGAAATCATGAGAACAAAAATATATGCCAATATGGGAAAGTTAACCTCTAGTGCTTATTATACGTTCTAAGATTCAGATTTTTAGGCAAAATAAAGATTTGGCTTCTAGAAAAAGTGGATTAGTAAAACTTCTGATAAGATCATGATTCAATAAATATTGAACATAAATTTAAGCCTTACTTGTTTGACTTTTGAACCTCAATGCATCCTTAAATGTATTCTATAATAAACAGAATAATTCTCTAAAAATAGTGTCCTAAAGGAATAATATGCATAGGTCTATGCCAAGATTAGATATAATCTAAACAAAAAATTAAACTCTGAAATCCCTTTTATTATATCTTAAAATATTATAATCCAGTTTCAGTTAGTTATTTTACAAGTTTGTCCCGCCAAATAAAGTAAATTAATTGATAAGTGTTTAACCCAACAGGTTATTTTAACCCGCTTCAGTGGTTGCATCGTCTAAGGCGCTACTCTAGCAGTAGACTAGACTGCAGATGACGGGAAGATCGTGGTTCAATCCCAGTTGTGTGTGTTGAGGGTGGTTTTCTTAAATAGTTTTCCCACTCTATCCACGCAAATGTGGTTACACTTCTTCTAAATGCAACCTTACTCATACCTAACCCATGTAATTAGTACATAAGCGTATAATCCGAAAGGGTACTAAGACGTGGACTAAAAACAAAGTTTATTTTACTTCTTAACATCAAATATTACCAAAATATCACCTGCCTCGGTGGTGTATTTAGCTAACATGCAAGTTTTATGTTGAGCTAGACTGCCGAGGACGGGGATATCAAGGTTCGAATCTCGCTCGGGTGAAATGAAATGTTTTTTTTTTTTTCTAAATGATTTTCCACTCTCCATTCACGCAAATTCTGTTTCATTTCCTCTAAATTCAACCTTCCTAATTCCTAACCATTAGCGTAATTAGTACATAAGCGTATAGCCTGAATGAGTAGTAATACGTGGTGCTAAGTTATTTAAAAAAACCAAAATATCCTAACTTTTAAATTTCTACACCCATTACCTTGATACGGTGGACTGAATAATCTTCAAAAATGTTTAACTTGTGGATGTCTGTGTGTGTGTGTGTGTGTGTGAGATTGGTGAGTGTCTTTGATTGGTTTAAAACCTATTGGTCAAGAGAAAGACACAGACACAATCATCAAATAAGTTCTCATTTTTTATAAAAATAATTATCTTTGTAACTTGATCTGATCTTATGTGCATTTTCCCAAAATTGTATTTTCCATTTATAGTTCTTAAAAATGTTTAGCCGTTCGACCTAATCTAAACAAAAAACCAACTATTTTATTATATTTGAGTACTATTTTTTATTTTAATAATAGCCTAGTACTATTAGCTTATACCATCTCATCCAAGGCAGTGCGAGCCAATCTTTCAGGACTCGCGGGCCAGTCTATATTGAAGAACAAACATAACAGGCCGCAAACAAAACATGTACCATACATTTATCATTAATTTGTTAAAATTGATTCAATTTTTTAAAATATGGTTTAGATTCATAATCTTTCTGTTCTGAATTATTTTTATTGATAGTATTAAACGTGATATTCCATCTAGAAAATACACGCAACACCCAGACCTACGGCAAGTCAAAGGGGGGTTTATAGCCATGAGTAGTGTGCACAGAAGCAAGGCCCTCAAATTAGGAAAAAAAAAAAATAATAGTATGATGATCGACTGATTTGTGCGAAAGAATGGTAATAAGAAATACATAAACTATTGTATCCTCGATGTTGATAAGTATCACATAAAAAACTATAAACTAGTTGAATGTTTATCAAACCATTTTCTTAGAGATTTTTATCATGTTTATTATTGTATTAATTTTTTTTTTACATATTTATGTAGGTAAATATAGAAACAATACTATGAATATAATATTAAAAAAACCTGTGTTTAAATATATAGATATATTAATTTAAACTATATAAATACATAAAAATGAAAATAAATTTAACAGACGATATCGAATCTTACAATTAAATTATACGTGTATAAATAGAACCCCAATAAGAATCTGCGTGAAATCTCCCTTGGCCAATGAATCTTCCATTATCTGGAGTTCGTCAACAATATGTTTTGCCGCCATGCCGCAAATTATTACCAGCACAGCTAAGGTTTCAGACAGTTTTTTATTTGATCTATTCGATATGATATAAAATAACGTAGCTAGAAAATGTCAGTAGTTTCACATAGCACAGATATATGTTTTTTAGTGAATAAAGTAAATCTTACAACTTTCCAGGACCATCGGACACTCCTGCTCGTCAAATGGGAACTTCTGCAAGTCCATAAGGCAAGAAAGTTTTACTTTCATTCTGAAAATGATAAAAAAACATAATTAATAATTATATTAATTTTCCACATGTCTTGAGCCACGTAGCCAAGGTAGTCAAGTGTCATCTCTCCTATCCCCCCCCTCCCTCCCCGGAAATGTCTGCCAATATTAAATTCAATTAAAATTATAATGCACTTTTTCAAGACATCAAATTGAAGGTAAAAAAATACTAAAATTGAGACATTATTATCATATTATCTATTGATAATGTTAGCCATTCTTTATGTCTCAAATCATAACAGTCGTTTGAAGTTTGTAACATCACGGATCATTCTTAATTTTCTGCACGGTTGGACACGCGAGCTACATGTCAAGCTCATCCAGTCTGGTTAGCCGGTGAATGGAGCTCAAATCCCAACCGGTTGTGCAGAGGGTATTATTTTACTAAATAGTTTCCCACCCTCCCTTCTCGAAAATACAGCTACATTTCCTTTAAAATCCTCCTTCCTTATATATAAGCCACTAGTTAACAATCAAATAACCAAGTATATTATATTTGCTTTAGTACGGATTTAGCCGCATCTAGAACATGAACATGAACATGAACGCGGGAATCACCAAGCCAAAGATCCCGGGTTTGATTCCCGTGTCCAGGTGTCATTTTTCAATTTTCAGAATATAAACCATTTGTGTAAAACGTGGAGCCGGAATGGATAGTAAGACACGAAGGAAAATCTACCAACATTGCTAAAGGTGTGAGTGAGTTTTCTAGTTCCTTCATCCCTTCATTCCACCCCTTCACACCTCCAAAATATAATTCTAGATAATATATTGATGCATTGTTAAGGGGGTTGCCTAGGTATCTGAGACATTAATTGCCAATCAGAATTTGCACTTAGGTTAGATATTGACAAAACATTTGACAGTAAATGGGTTTGAAGTTAACTGGAATGAACACAAAACTACTTTATGTAGCACTATTGATTGATAATTAATATCTACGCTATCTAGACAGCCCCCTTAACAATGAATCAATATATATATATATATATTATACAAACAAATGAGCTAAAGGCCTGGGAAACGAAAGATAACTGGTATGGAAGCGTAGAAGATATCTTTGTTTATCGAATTATGTAATTTAATGAATATTATTATCATTTGTAATTTCCTTCTACCCTATTTGTTCTAATACTTCTAGACAGCTCCACTCAGAAACTTTATTAACCCACTTGGTTTATGACGTTTATGAATTTCTGATCGACTGTTCTCGCGCCTTAAATTTACTCTCAAGTGTTTTGGGACGACCCAGCCCCACCAAACTGAATTCTAGACGCGTACAGTACATGATGAACCAATTTCACCAATCATAGTCAAAACAACCTTAAAGATTATATCCAAAAAGAGGATGCACCATAACCTCCAGTGATGTGAGTCACCTTGCGGACATGCTGACCATGCCATCTGGCTCCACGGCAACTAGAACGTCCTTCTGATCCGTGCCCATGACTAGAGAGTCCTGCTCGTTGACGAGGTAGACGTGCGGGGTCCATATGCTGTTCCTGAGGAAACCCTCGCTGACGATATGCCCCGCGTTGGGCGCCAGACGGCTGAAGTCCAGTCTCAGGTCCTGCCATCTGTACCTTATCAGCACGTGGGCCGTTAATTGCTGCGGAGATATTCAACAGTCATGTTTAAATGCAGATACGGAAGATCCGTCTCCTAACAAATTTTAATACATTCAAGGGGATATTTTTTTTTCCCCAAAACATATCAATACACTTAAATGTTTCATATATAAAAATTACACTAATGGGGTAAGGATGAGTTAGGGAGGAAATGTATCCGAATTTACGTGAAGGGAGAGTGGAAAAATTTAGGAAAAAAACAACAGGATTAGCACACTTACCTGAGATTCAAACCCCAACCTCCCCGTAATCTGTAAATTAGACTAAATTATCTTGGTATTTGGACCACGTGCCTAACGGTACAGATAAATACCTTGTTTAGTGGATCAATCTTTAAGGTAGGGATTAGGAAGTTAAAATTGAGAGGAAATTTACGCAAATTTGCTTTTAGGATGGAAAGGAAATATTTAATAACAAAACCACCCACACCCACTTCGGTGGCCGCATATTCTAAGGCGCTACTTTTACAATAAACTAGACTGTCGAAAACGAGGAGATTGGGGTTCAACCTCAGTCGGGTGTACTGAGGGTGGTTTTCTCTAAATGGTTTTTCCCTCTCCTTCCACGAAAATGAGGAACACTTCCTCTAAATGATACCTGTCTCATCTCTAGCCCATTAATGTAAATACACGAATATACCCGGACGGGTAGTAATACGAAGTGTAAGTATAACAACATACCAGGCTGTGCGCCTCGATGAATCCCAGGAAGTAGACGTGAAGACGTGTCATGACTTCCAAGGGTCCTTTATTCGTCTCCGGCCGACTCCACTTGTCGTAGTGGCAAGAGTTGGTTAGGTACAGCAACATGTCCGTGTTAGTGTAAGTCTCAGAGCTGTTCCACATGGGACATGTTCTAGAACGATCGACACAACATCCATATTTAGGGCTCTGATGTGTATGCCTTCAAAATAAAATGGTACGACACAATCGTGCCTACTTTACTTTCTCATGGTGTATAATGATCGAAGGTCAAATATATCAGTAATTTATACACCTTTAAATAAGTTTTCCTTTTAAAAATAAACATCTAATTTTCCCCCAAGCATATGAAACAATCTTTTGAAAAAAAAAATACTATTGCCATTTTTAGAGTAGGTTCTCAGATATTCAAAATTGAGTTATTACTAAACTACCCTTAGATAACATTTGTTTATAAAAACCAACATATATTCTTTTTCATCTTGTGAAATACTACTCAAATACCCATTTTAAATCAAATCGTTGTAGCCATTATTGAACATTTTAAAATTTATTAGTAATAGACTACCATAAAATAATTATTTCTCCATGAAAACAAGAGTTTAGTATTATTTATCATACTTAACATGCATCAGAAATTAATTTTGAACAAAATTATTATAGCAGTTTTGAAAAAATTTGAATGTTAAAAACTACTCTTAATTTTATAGCTAAAATTAAAATCACAATATCACAATATTACTATGTGACAGATAAATATCATATTTGAATTATGTCAACTAAACCGTTTTGGCTGTAGGCCTAGGTACAAGATAGCCAGAATTTTAGGACCAAATTGTTTAGTTCAATGGCACATAAAATACATATTGCCATCTTAATATAGAAGTGAAAAAAGTTCACGATTATAATACTTTCCATACAAGAAAGTAAAATAAATGGTACGGCGCACCGCACAGACTTTCTCTCTCTTTCTATAAACTCGTAAGATTTCTGAACGGAATAATGTA
>CABFWO010004287.1:47542-67952 GCA_902155825.1 Timema genevievae | reverse complement strand
AGCGCCTGTAAACTAGACTGTACCGGGTCGAGCGTGCGCGCTTGAAAAATAGAACCAGTTCTATCTTTCAAGCGCGCGCGCTCAGTTGCTCGCTCGCTCGCGCGCTCCAGTCTGGCCGCCCCCTAACTGTGATGTTGACTGCTACTAAAGCTGGAGCAATACCAATAGCAGTCCTCATTCATCAAACTCAAAGCACTGAAGGCTATGAAACTTCATTTGGATTATTACGAAACAACTATTGTTGAACCAGTGAAAGCTAAAACCTTACACAAGAATAGGCTTTCTTTGTTACAAAAAAACTCCTTAGTTACAAAAGTAGCATAAAATTAAATTATATAAATACCTATCATATTATCTGGTTAGAATTTACACTTTTTTCAAGGTTGAATTTAAAAAAACTTTAAGCCAATAATACCTCTTTTTATTTTAGCACCGCGTTTTACTACCGGCTTGGTTTATACTTCTATGTACTAATCACACTAATGTGATAAAGATGAGGGATGTTGATGTGCACCCGCATTTATGTGAGAGAGAGTGTGAAAAACCATTTAGGAAAACCACCCTCAATGCACCATACCGGGATTTAACTCCGATCTCCCCGTCCTCTGCAGTCTAGTATAGCACGAGAGTTGCGCGTAATAAGTGTATATAGGTCTAAAATAAAGTATATATTACATACATATATAATAAATGTATAATTTATTTAAAAAGTCATATTAAGAAAGGACAAACATGAACATTATAATTTATGTATAAAATAATTTAAAAGGAGATGTGGGTTATAGGAGGTAAAGGGAGGGTTTTTGAATAAAATTGAAATTCCGAGATTTAGTTTTTATATATAATGTTGTTTTCCAAACATATTAAATATTCAAAATATCTTTCTATCATATCAAATATTCCAAATATATATTTAGAAAATAAAAAAAAATATTTTTATGATGTAGACTTAACTTAAGCTTATTTACATTAAAAAACAGTGCCAAAAACAGATTTGGTAGAATGCTTTGTCAAAAATAAAAGAAATATCAGTTTAAAATGGGTACCATATTCTTTTTCAAAATTTGAGAAGCCGTGAATACAACATAAATATTTTAATATTCTTAAATCTCTTTCAAGAGTAATTTATGAGAATTTGGTCACTTTAAAGGTTGTGTAAAGAAATGCTGAGTAGTAAAAATCCCTGACTTAATAAATAAATAAATATTTTGTGTTTTTTTTCTACAGGAAGTACATATTTAATTGAGTAATTTTTAATTTGTTTAGTCTTAGTGCGGAAGTATTCATGACAGACAACTCCACTCCTGAAAAGCAAGCGCTTCGTGCAATATGGCCAGACTCAAAACAGCTATTTTGTCATTTTCACCTTGGTCAACAAGAGTGGAGATGGCTTCTTAACAGTAAAAATAATGTTGAAAATAAAGAAAGAAGAGTTTTGACGTCTTTGTTTCAAAGAGTAAGTTATTTCATTCTATTTATTTAAATTGCATAATATTTTGAACTAAAAACTTATTAATTTTATAGTTTGAACCAGTGGTGGCGGAATGTAAATGTTGAGTGGGGAGGGGGAGCGGAGGCAAGCAAATCAAAGTTTTTTTGGAATTTACTTTCCACTCCCACCAACCCCCGAGATAAAATGTTAAAATATATGTAAATTGGATGTCCTTAATACCTATTTGGTGCTGTCCTCCCCAAGTTTTAAAAATTAAATTATTTTTAAAAGCTATTTGTGGCAGTCTTTCCCAAAAATATTTAGAAATTTGAACGTTTCTAGAAACTATTTGGAATGGTTCTCTACTATAGTTAATTTATTATTTATCATAGCACATATTAAAAAACATTCTTCTTAACACATACCCAATATAAAGGACCTTTCAACTAACATTATTCCTCCATGCTGTCACGAGCTTGTCATTACTTTGGTTTTCAGCTGATGTACGCAAACTCTGCAGAGGAACTTGAAAATGCCAAAGTTCAGTTCGATGAGCTTTGCAAACATAGAAAATACAAAGAAAGATTTCATAACATGCTTAGTGAAGATAGAATTCAAGAGTGGGTATCCTTCTTCAGGTCCTTCAACACGACACGTGGGCACAACATGAACAATTTTTTCTGAAGCTGCATTTAGGGTACTGAGGGATATTGTTTTGTGTCGCACCAAAGCATTCAATTCGGCGGCACTTGTAGATTTCCCAGCAAGAGTTTTGGGAGAAATACTTTGAGGCAAGAATCTTAGAGTTTGCACATAATAGGAAACCAGCACAACGCGCGTTATACACTCAATTACTACAAAAGATGCCCCCAGGTTCTTCAGAAAAGATTGAAGTTTTGGATGAAGACATGTATTTGGTGCCTAGTGGTGAAACTGGCGCTCTGATTTATGAAGTGAACAATTTGATGGGTTGGTGTAGCTGTCCTGTCGGTAAACACGATGCATTTTGTAAGCACCAAACTTTAGTGCACAGTAAATATGGAGGGATTTTCCCTAACGCTCCTCCCTTATCTGCTGAAAACAGATATGCATTGGGTGTACTTGCACTAGGGTCAATTTGCCCACTGGCAACATTCTTTTAAGTATGGAAAAGGAAATTCCTGCTAGTTTTGATGGTATAATGGAACAGGAATCTACAAACACACCTCTTCTTTTAAGTTCTGAAATTTGTGAAGAAGATAATACAGTTTTAGAGGTTTCCCTTTCCAAACAAGCATTAGAATTCCCCAAAGAAGAGTTTGACAAAACTAAACAAGAATTGAACAGTCGGTTAGCGCGTATAATAGAACTCACTAAAGACTGCAGTGTTTCACACAGGCATACAAAACACATGATTAAAAAATTAAAGTATGTTGAAACAAAAGAACAAGCTACTGACAATTTGATACGAATGAGCTATTGCTTAAACAAGCCAAGAACTTCATATATCAAAGTTCAGCCGACTTCATTGTCACGTAGAAGACAAGGCGTTAAGCGAGGGTCTAAAAGAATTCCCGCTGGGCGACCTTCTTCTAAAGATCCTTTAATAAAAAACCATAAAAGAAAGCGATCTCTGTGTAGCAGTGTTGGTCAAAATGTATTATATATTAAAACACATTAATAATGTTAATTTTCTGTGCTCTACTATGTATATATTTTATAGCACCACGTCTTACTACCCGCTAGGGATTTTCAGAACTAGTTAATGGGAGGAACTCTCGTTATATATTGAATGTATTCTAAATAATGTGTATGACTATAGTATGATTTTGGTAAGAAGAACAGTAGAAGTTTGTTACTAAAATTACTAAAACAATTTTAATATATTCATACATCAAGTCATGTTATCTGTAGCTTTCACTTTTGATAGATATTATCACTACCAATAAAATAACACAAATAATATAGTAATATGCTATCAATGTTGGCCGAAGGGAAATATGTTTGAATTTTCTCTACTGTTGTTTAAACCTTTCTAAAGTGTATTTAAATGTGTTTTTATTATTTTGTAACTGTTTATTAGATTTGAAACTTTTCTTAAAGTGTATTTAAATAATTTTTATTATTATTTTGTAACTGCTTATTATATTTGAGCCTTTTCTTGAAGTATATCCAAATATTTTTTTATTATTATTTATTTTATTTTTATAATATACTGTTAATATAGTAAAATGCTTACGTCATTATCTTATTAATAATTATCATCCTATTTAAAACATACATTTATTTTATATGCAGCGTTCTCTCTTTCACCTCACCCCGTCTGATCACTAGAACTTATGCATTAAACATTGGTCATAATACTAACAAATGAATTACTAAATAGCCCTGGTGATGTCACTCGTATAGTGATTGGCTGGCTAGATCACGTGATACCCTTCAAGTAACGTTCACTTAAAGTAAAGGACCTCCCAGGACATCTCTTACGTTAAGTTAACTGCATCGTGATCGCTTCCATTTAAACACACGAGGAGGTCCTTTATGTTAAGTTACGTTAAGTTGACTTTAAGTTGACTTTAAGTTAACGTTAAGTTGATCGTGATCCCGGCATAAGACTTAGGACCAATCATATCGCTCTAAATGCGTGGTGCTCTGTACTGGGTTAGGGAATGTTAATACGCAACCGGACTGGTGGCGTATCTTTGTTGACATTACTCAAATATTTTATTATACGGTAAGTTTTTATAGTTTTTATAATAAATTTCTATATTTTTGTGAACTTTAATATATTTGTAATATATTTATGGTATAATTAGAGTTAAATACTTATAAATATATTATAACATATGATTATAAAACATGTGTAGCCATTTGTCAACAGTGGGCAAAACATGATTATGTCCAAATGTAATCTACATTTCGGAGGTAGGTAAACTAAAATATATATATTAACTGAAATAATTATTTTAATCCAACTTTGACTTGATGTTTTTTCCTCAGAACGCTATTTATTTGTTGTCGGTATTTAGGATTCAATAGGCTGTACTTTTTGTAAAATTAACTTGGAAAATCAGTTTTTTAAATTAGGCTAGCCTCTAGCTAAGTAAAATAAATTCTAAAGGCAATAAATACATTTGTAGCTCATGTAGCCATTGAACCTAAAGATGACGACATGCATCATATATGCATAGAAATAACTAATTTTTAAAATTAGATCTCCCATAAAGATAATTATTATGCTTATAGATTATTCTTTTTTAGATGTCTGGAGAACCTAGTACATCATTGAACCTTACTACTAATGAGGATCATATACGTCTCCTTCTGTTGGAAGGAGATGTTTCAGACATCGAGATTGATCTTGAAGAAGATGAAGAGGAGGAAATAATTTTTTCTAACAAAAGTAATGATGAATCTGATCAGCCTGAAAATATTCAAGCTGTTGGATTGAATATAGAATTAGATACAGCATACGATGAGGATTTGGATGATGTTCCGTTATCTGAACATCTAGGCTATGCAACTCGGTGACCTTCAGTACTTGTCCCTGAATATGATTTACAGTTCGACTATAAACTTCCACGGTGGCGATTACAAGATATTAGTCCAGTTCCTTCAGACTGTAGTGTCAATTTTACTGAGCCCCCTCATGATATAAACACACCTGTTGAGTATTTTAGAATGTTCAAAGATAGTGAAATTATCTCTAACATGGTTCAGCAAACAAATTTATATTCAACCCAAATTACGGGAACATCAATAAATACAAATGTCAATGAAATAGATATATTTTTAGGCATTCATATCATGAGTGGTATTGTAAGGGTACCTAGCTACAGAATGTATTGGCATAATAGCACCAGATATTCTCTTATTGCAGATGCTATGTCGCGAAACCGTTTTGATAAATTAAGGACATATTTTCACCTGAATGACAATGACAAAATGGTGCCTCGTGAAGATCCCAATTATGACAAATTATTCAAAGTACGACCATTTATCGATGTTTTGCGGAAAAATTTTGCAACAATTGAACCTGACGAATACAACTCTGTGGATGAGCTTATAATACCATTCAAGGGAAGAAGCAGCCTAAGACAATTTAATAAAAATAAACCACATAAATGGGGAATTAAAGTTTTTGCACGAGCCGGATCTACTGGCATTATTTATGATTTTGAAATTTATATTGGAAAAGGCACCAATGTTAAAACATTTTTAGGAATTAGTGGAGATATTGTGCTTCAATTAGTTGCAGGACTTCCAAAAAATGAGAATTACAAAATTTTCTTTGATAATTGGTTCAGCTCTCATGCTTTGGTGACTATATTGAAAAATGAAGGGTTTTTATGTGTTGGTACTGTTCGAATGAATCGGCTACGTGGCTGTACTCTCAAAAGTGATGCGGAACTTAAAAGGTTGGGACGAGGTAGCTATGATTAGAGATTAGATGTTGAAAACAATATTCTAGCTTTGAAATGGTATGATAACAGGTGTGTACATTTGATAACATCGTGCAAAGGATGCAATCCTGTTGAGATTGTTCAGCGATGGTCACTCAAAGATAAGAACTACATTCAGGTGGAAAGGCCAAGCACTGTCAAGGAGTATAATTCCTACATGGGTGGTGTGGACCTCAACAACATGCTAGTGGAATTGTACAGATGTGATATAAGAGCTAAACGATTTTACCTGCGCATCATTTTCCATCTAATTGACATGGCAATTGTCAATGCCTGGCTGTTGTATCGCCGTCATTGTCAACAAAGAAGAGAAAGTAAACATCAACCATTGATGGAATTTCGGTCTGACATAGCCAGGGCATTGATACAGGCAGGCAAATTCACACAAAAGAAGCGCGGGAGGCCTTCAGAGTCAAATACATCTTCATTGAAAAAAGTAAACAGAAGAATTGCTGAACGTCGCCCTATAGATGACATTCGTTATGATGAAATTGGCCATCTGCCAGTACATGTTGAAAAAAAACAAAGGTGTAAGCAGTGCATAAAGGGTTTCAGTCGAGTACGATGCGAAAAATGCAATGTAGAATTGTGCTTGAACAAGGACAGAAACTGCTATAAGATTTTCCATTCTAAATAAAAAAGTAAAAATAAAATGTGTAATATCTTTATAACAATAGTAAAAATTAAATATTTACTATTTTTATAAAAATAATCTTAATTTTTAATATTTTGATTAAGATAATAATTTCCATAGCTTAGAAATAATAATAAATAGGTTCAATTCAGTAATGATATGTACTATTAACGTTGAACATTATGTATGACCAATGTAGCCAAATGGCTACCTATTGAAAAATGTATAACAATTATGTAAAAAATTATGAATTTTTATTTTTGTGATAAATAAACAGATATAAACATAAAAAAAATTAAAAAATATTTTTTAAAGTGTGTTTTTGTTAATTTGGGCTGGAAAGGGTTAAGATATTTGATAACTAGCAGCGAGCTTTCCTCTTCACCTTAAGATAAAAGTTTCGTAGATTTATTTCCCAGCTTATCTTTCTTATTGACAAGACAAAGGCTGGTTGTTGGTGAAGGGCGAAAGGGAGTATAGTGAACTAGTACCATAAAACGGTACACCATTGTATTTTAGGCCTTGTGACCTGACAGTGGTTGATACTTTTTTTGTTGACCGAAGGGGTCCCCTAAAGGGAATTGGTAGTCCCGGGCCGCTCGGAATCTGTTAGTCCACCCTCTCTATAGTTATCCTATATTACCTAAACATGAAACAAAATATAAAATTAAAATAAATACTGAAAATACTGTTTCTATAACAGAATAAGATATGAAAATTAAATCGTTAAAATATTTTCTATCCACGTTTTGTCCGATAAAATAATAAAAAAAAATTTGGCTACCGTGTTTTTCTCCCATTTTCGAACCTATGTCATAATCTCTAGATCTATTTTCTTAATGTGTGTCTTTACGCACATCCAGAAGCTTCTACATAGCCTAGAAAGCTGAAACATTTGTACACCTATAGCATAGATCACGAGACAAAACCTAACGGAGCCGGATTTTCAATTAAGTTTTTATTTAATAAAAATATAATCAATTTGGGAGCTGTGAAGAGAAAGTAGTCATGTCAAATTTTAAAAAATTATCATAGCTTGACGATATTTTTACTATTGGGTTTCATTTTGTTTGCTAAAGGTCTCATTATGTTTAAAAAATAATATAAGAAAACTAATATATATAATATCCTCGTGGATTGAAAGGGATGTGAAGTTATAACAAATTCTAAATATTTGAAAAAAGTAATGAAAACGTTATGTTTAAAATATTTACATTTTCAATTTTTTTTTTACATTCCGACACTGGAGCTTAGTCGGTAACGTGTCTGCCTTCTAAGTTAAGGGTCCCTGGTTCGATTACCATGTTGGTCGAAACGTATATCATTGGTTTATTGTTGGCTTCCACTTTCAGAGTGATGAATTAACGGTTGGGGGCTGAATGTTGTGTCTGTTCTAGATTTAAGTTTTCATTGGTGGTGATTATATCATTCGGTTCAGAAACTCCACGTTAAATACCTCAATTAAAACGCTTATTTTCTAAATTCTAATTATTTGGTGGCTACACCCTTCATTACGCCTGTTTCACCCGGATTCGCTCTTGTACTAGTCACTGAACAAGTTATCATGAAGAGATTGTATTAACAATTATTACTACAGTCGTCTAATGGACCTAAAACAAAGGTGCACCAGTTTCTTGATGACGGTTGGACGTGTGCTCGTGTATATCCAAGCCATATTGTAAAATAACATTGTTGCCTGTTAACAGCGCGCACGGATAGTAAGACACGCAATATTACGTGTGGTTTTTGTATAAACAGGTCAAATTGTTCAATTTACCAAGGCTGGTAACGTAATTTCGGTGTTGTCGATTGCTCGTGTTGTGAGGGTTGAAGTATTCTGGATAACATGTTAAAACAAACTGTGTTATACTCATGTGTGAATACATAGTTTCCACAGTTCATATGTGTCATCTAGCTAAGCGTTGTACAAGGGACAGGCGACCGGTAAAGTTAAAACTTTTATATATTTTAATGGTTTAAGTTGGGTTGGAGGGGGACGCGAGAAAAGGACAGTGTTTTAGCAGTTTTTATGGCAAAACATTTTTGTCCAAAATACATAAAATATTGCTCCAGTACAAACCTAAAGTTTAATTTTCTCCACATGTTGACCTCAACAGTTCTTGAATATCTGTCACGAGCATGGCGGTAATATCTAGCAAACATTTTTAAATGAAGGGAAAGTTCTCATTAAATTCCAAAACACCCTTGACAGATATTCAAGAAATTTAAAGGTCAACATGTGAATAAAACTAAATTCTATGTTTGTACTGGAGCTATATTGGATTTATTTTGGCATAAAAACTGAAAAAACACTGGTCTTTTCTCGCGTCCCTTTCCAACCCACCTTAACGTGCACTTTCTGAACCAACAAATTATATCGGCACACGACTGTTAAACTAACTTAAATCAAGAACAGACACAACATCCAGCCTCCCGACCATTAATTCATCACTGTGAAAGGGGAAATAACAATTTCACAAATGACCAATTTTCCAGCCATGCCGAGAATAGAATCTGAGACCCTTGGCTGAGTTAGCAGACACGCTACCGACTGAACTAATTTGTCGGACTTCTACTTGTTAATACGTCTGTCAAGGTATGAGATAATGTTGATATCGTGGTGGAACAATATAATGTTTAGTTGATCGCTTTCCCTAGTAATTAATTTAATTCGCCGAGGTACGTCAACCATGTTACATATTTGGTTTCTGTGAACGTGAGAAAATGACACTAATGGTCTAGAAGTGTGTTTCGTCTGTCAACTGTTACCATAGTTATATGTTCAATGGGGGCTCTGTTTTCTTGAAAGAAAAAAAATCATCACACCCATGTGTTCATTATGAGAATGACACCATTCGAGTAGTCCTTCATCACCTTAGAATGTTCTGTTGTGACCATAGCCCTCCCCAGCCCCCCCATACTGAAGCGGGCCCAAGCCAGGATCTTTGGCGGATGCCCCTACCAACCCCTAAGGTTAAGGGTAGCGTGATGCTCTACAGCAGCGGTTCCCAAAGTGCGCTCCGCGAAGAGATTGGAAAGAAAATTAAATGTGATAAGATCTCAAAACTGTGAATTTGTGTGGCCATGAACTGTATTTAGGTAAGTTTGGGTAGAAATTGTTTAGCTCCTGTAGCTTGCTTTGAAGCAGTGTAGATAGCAAGTATAATAAAGCCGAAGTGTGTGTCATACGTCACCTCGGTCAGCTTTTCCCGCCCGCGCCTCACCTTCTTGGAACAATGAAAAACATCTAGAAAATTGGTGAATCACACAAGATTGCACATGGTGAAACCAAACAGACCCGGCAATGCCAGTTAACCCCGTCTCTGTGAGAACTTCGCCGCGCTTTCAGAGTGTTGCAAAGTGTTGTCTAAAACAGTACGATGCTCCCAGAAAAAATGCGCCATCATTTTGAGAGGTTTCATCCAAAATGTAAGGGCAAACCAACTGATTTCTTCACAAGGAAGTACGGTGAACTTATACAAGCCCAGAAAATCATATAGTATCACTCAAAAACCGTTAACGAAAAGGCTTTGATGGAATCCTACTTAGTCAGTTACCGAGTTGTTCAAGCTGGCGAAGCCCATACTATCGTTGAAAACCTTATCAAGCCTTGCGTAAAGGACATAGTGGACTGTATGCTGGATGGAAAAACTATGAAACTAGTAGACACAGTTCCTTTGTCAAATAACATAATCTCGTGACAAATCGAGAACCTAGCAGAGGACGTGAAAGCGACTCTACTTTCACGAATAAAATGCACTAAATTTTCGCTCCAAATAAATGAATCAATGGATGTGGCCGTTTTGGCAATTTTAATAGTATTTGTGCGCCACCAATTCTTGGAGTATTTTCAAGAGGATCTGCTTTTCTGCAAGCTCTTGCTGACTAACACGATTAGCGCTGAAATTTTCAAGTTAATTGAAGAATTTTTCACAGTGAATGGCATCCCATGGAATAACTACGTTGATGTGTGCACAGACGGCGCGAAGGCCATTACTGGGAAGACATCCAGTGCTATCTCAAGAATAAAACAAAAAGGCAGGAAGTGCATCTGTAGCCACTGCGTCTTCCACCACCATGCCATTGCTGTGAAAAAAAATGCCACCCGACGTTTTGGATGAAAGCGTGAAAATAATTAATTTTATCAAATCACGACCTAAGAATACAAGGCTATTTAACATGTTGTGTGATGACATGGGAGGTTTACATAAGTCTTTACTTCTTCACACAGAAGTAAAGTGACTTTCTCGCAGCAAAACATTGACTTGGCTTTTCGAAATGAACGCTAAAGTCAGAACCCTCTAAATGAGTTATGTTCACCTGCTAATTTTGCTTGATAGTTTCAATTGTTATTTTCCGGAAGAACTCCACGAAAAAATGAAAGAAAATTATTGTGCTGTAAACTTCTACTCTGCTGTTTCAAAAAACCACACTGTCTGACATCGCAGCAGTATGAGTGCTTGATTGATTTGACATCATATTCTGCGATAAAAGAGAATTTTGCAGCTAAGAAGTCACTATCAGAATTTTAGTGTCAGCTAAAAGACGAATTTGAAGTTTCGTCAAATAAAGTGAAAATCATCCTTCTCCCCTTTGCAACAATTTACTTATGTGAATCAGGATTCTATGATTATGTGGATACTAAAACAAAGTACAGATCCCACTTCTATGCAGAGCCAGATATTCGGTTGCAGCTTTCCTAAATTCAACCAAATACAACCACATTGTGCAGATCAAAACAGTCCGATCCCACTCTTTAGAATCTAAGTTCGCGGCCTATATATATATATAATTTTTTTTTTGCGGCTGTGAAAATGATTCTAAATACCACATCTATGTGGATAACATATTGTGGACTTAG
Organism: Timema genevievae; assembly: GCA_902155825.1. Taxonomy (NCBI): domain Eukaryota; kingdom Metazoa; phylum Arthropoda; class Insecta; order Phasmatodea; family Timematidae; genus Timema; species Timema genevievae. The sequence continues at coordinate 56,583 of CABFWO010004287.1, read as the reverse complement.
AATACCTGCTTTGAATTCATTATCAAATGTGTTGCCTTACTTTATGTTTATTGTTAGTGTTTTTTGTTTATGTAGTTAAGTAAGTTCCTTATTTCTTTGAAATTAGTGGGAAAAAGAACATTTCAAATTAATTACAACTTGATGTTTAACACGCCCAAATCCTTAAAAATTCGTTATAATCGTGAATAAGTTTAGTATCTATATAGGTACTAAGTGAAAATATAGTCATCCTTATGCCAAGTACACGTATGTGCAAAAGTTATTGTTTGAGAAAACGATATTTAAAGTTAAAGTTTTCAATAAATTTCAATAGGAAAAATAAAGTGTAGATCAAAATTTATGCTATTTATAACTCGTTAAATAATTCCTGCTTTTGCTATAATACAATAAAATTTCGATTAACAACTTTTAAAATGCAGTTAGGTAAAAACAGAAAAAAATGCACATACGTGTCTTTGGCATCAGAGATTAGATAGTGCTCCGCACGATTCAAAAAGTTTGGAAACCGCTGCTCTACAGGATCTAGGATAAAATAAGTCAGTTTAAATGATGACACAAAAGTAATTTTAATATTTACTAAAAACTATAGGGATTTATATAATATGAACTTACAATAATATCAAAAATTAGCTCAAAGTATATTTTCTAGTTTTTTACCATTGTATTGGTTTCAATGAATATGCCATAATTATACCCTATCAAAATATTACTATTTATTTGTGAAAGGCGTGTTGTTGAAAAAAACTATAACACCTAAAACGTAAGGTTTTTACCAAAGATTGAAGCGAGGTTTTGTTTTAACTTTACCATTTGGCATTTCGTCTATCTGTTTGTCTGGATGTTTGTTTCACGATTACTGTCAAACGGATTGGCCAATTTTAACTACATTTGGCAGAGATATTATTTTTAGCAGTAATTGTTTGTTTTGATAGATAGAAAAACTATGTTATTCATCCAAACAGGCTTTCCTGAAGAGCAATGGTGCTGGAAAACCTTCGATCTTGTCAATAAACTAGAAATCCACCACATACTTTAATCGGGCAGTGACTTTAGTCCTTACGGACTAAGATTTATCGCAATAAGAATTGAACAAATTTGTTTAGAAATTAAAGTATGACAAACTTCCTCAAACGGTGGTCTATATAATATACATGTTTCATTCAGTACTTTGTAGTTTTTTATACTGAAAGCTGAAACTGTTTGGCACACTACTTGAAAGATAGGCATGCAAAGGGTGTGCATAGTACGGATCCTCCCCTCCCCCGAGGAAGGGGCCCAAGACCGTATTGTTTATAGAAGGGAGGGGGGAAAGGGGAGACTAAAAATCTCAATTATGTATTAAAAAATATTCTTTGTTTTCAACTAAAAAAAGATTAAATTAACCTTTAACTACATATAAGTATATAATATACATTTAACGACCAAAACGTGATTGATTCTTTTAATCAAGCAGGGGAGTAAAGTTTATTCAAACAATATATGAAGGTTTCCTCATCTTCCTGTTCTAAAGAATGAATCTACACTCCCCTGGAGTTGTTATTGACTTGGATTCCTCAATCAAATCATCGCAATTAGCCGACGAAGATAATTCTCATGAGTGAGTTGAGGGGCTGTTGGGTCATTGCATTTCTTTGTTGTTTTTAAAAATAATAGAGATGAAGTGATTAGTGAGGCTCTAGTTAATAATAATAATAATAATAAATAATGTGTGTCCCAAAGTTGGTTAGGCAAGCACCTCTCTTCTTGAAACAGTCAGTCGGTAGCAGCTCCCAAACTGTTTGACCTCACGCTTTCATTTTGGGTTTTTATAAAACCTCACGCACGTCTACTACCTTTTAAAAAATGCTTGTACAGTATAACTACACTATTAGTTACACAAACACTTAATTTTCTTTAATTTTGACTACTAGCATTAGATGAAATATGTTACAAATATGAATGAAAGACATTATTTTCTTACATTTAAAGTCTAAATGCAAGCTTACAGTAATGTAATTAATGAAACAACAGCCTTAAAATATTCGAAGGGTTTTGTTTCATTTTCTCTCAGAGTTGAGAAATTATGTGGTGGAAAGCTATAACTTGGTATGTTAGGGTCTACATTTGCTCGATTTTCATTTTTTGGTTGATATGTGATTGGCTTACATCTCCTGTATACATACATAGATATTATATGTAAATTCTTAAGAAGCATCAAGCTAAACAAGCCGTCAAATTTTAATATGTTGTCCAAGTTAGAATATGTAACTGTAATAAAATGATGTATTCTAGATGTGTAAGACGAAATTACACCATACAAACAGTCGAACTAAGTTTTAAAACCAGATACAAACAATAAAAGAATTTTGAACACCAGACGTGAAATTTTCAAATCTACTCTTTAGGTTATAAGTTTTCTTCCTTCTAGCAAAAAGGCCCACGTCCCCTTAAGGAGGCACTCTCCATAGTCTGTGGATAACTGGTATAAGTACTAGACCCAATAAAAAGTGACAGTCGAGATTGTGTCACAGGAGTTTAAAATAACGGAGCCTATTGCAGTTATGTGATATAGTGCGTTGATCAGACTATACGAGAGCAGTCCCTATCTCATACAAATGTTGACGGTGTCTGTGTTGCAGGTGGCCGAGGCTCAGATGACACCAACAGGCGCAGACAAGACAGTATGCTATCACCAGACATCACAGGACTACCCTGTCAGAGTCCATTATTGGAGCAAGGATGGGGCCCTGCCTCAGGTCCAGGAGATCATCCTATAGGGTCTCCCACTGGGCCAGGAGACCCTTTATTAGGAGGACTACACCCTGACCGCTTAATTTCCCTGCCTGGTGCGACTGAACATTTACCAGGGCTGCGAGAGGCCCATTGTGCCTCAGAGACTGCTGCACAAGAGAATTATTCTCTACCCGTCGAGATTGATTGTGGGAACAATTTTATATTAGATACAACTTTACACAACGAGTTATCCGTCCCTAGGCCCATTTCCCTAGAACGCAGTTTGCTCAAGGAAGACTTTGTCTTAGACAACTCTTCTACATCGAGGGAACAACGTATACCAACAATAAGTAATCTTTATAGTCACTCTCCATCAGAAGACGTCGTAAACGAATCAACGGACCAATTAAAATCATCAACAGTACCTGACTTGACTGCTTCATCACATCAAACTTATTCAACGATTGTAAACAAAAACGACCCACCCACTAACGATGGAAACCCATTTAATTTCCAGAGGGGTGTCTCCTTGAATTACAAGAGACTTGTATCCGGCTGCACACAAACATCGCAACCAGGAACCCCCGCTCATTTTCAGAGGTCTTCTTCTCTAATCGAGCGCAATAGACCAGTGAGCCTCATCTCTGGTTGCACACAGACAGACATCGAACCGGAAACTTCTTGGGCGTTTTGTCGCTCCCCTAGCTTGGACCAGTACTATGACGCGTTTGAAATACCCTCCCCATCGCTCACACCCTGTCTAGTGCAGGGAGAGCCAGACTGGTCGCCACCGGAACAACACAGTTCGGTTGAAAACTCCATTCCGTGCACCACGGACAACGTAATCCCCAGAGAATGGCTGAAGAGGGAAGATGTTCCGTCCCATAGCGAACAATGTGTGATGGAAACTCTGGCAATCCAGAACACAGACTGCATTGTGGGATCTCCAAATGGACACTTGATGGAGACAACGGTGTTGCAACACAATGAGAACACACCATGGACGCCGAGGACACTTGACGATGATTGTGTTCAAGATTGGGTCGTGGAAAATGCATCGTCTGCAGGAGAAGAACATTCCATTCCCAGCTCATCGAGGGGTCTTGAAGACAAGGAGCAATGTATGAGCGTACCGAGAGGACGGTGTTTAACACCAGGTGTTTCAGACTCCGACGAAGATGATGAAGATGATCCCGAAGTGAAGCGACGCCTCGCTGAGCTGGCGAGTGTCCTGGCGGAATCCTTAGGGCGTAGGTCTAACGAGGAAGACATGGGATGCAAGGTCAACTTGGCGTTTGATGACACGGAGTCCACAGAAGAGTGTCGCGGCCTTGACATGACCGACCCAGACTGTGACAATCAACCTTGGTACTTTGGGAGAGTTCAGGTACGTTTACAAATTGTATAGTCTATCTTTATACACTGGATATAAGTTTTTTTAACATATTCTGCCATTCCGACCTCATCAGGCTCACTAGCTGTGTGTGTTTGTTCAGGAGCCGGACTGGGAAGCAGTCCCATCTGATCGTCCTGTGTCTCTGGCATGCACCTCACCACCAGAGTTCCTGAGGAACTGCACCACGCGGGCCACTGTGGGTGACAGACCTCATTCTCTTGTCGCCTTGAGCCGTTCACAGAAAGTGAGGAGTACGCTGGCAGGACTCCCCCGCAGGAGTAGAGAGGTCCTTGCTCAGGACATGCGAGTTCTCAAGAAACTTGCGAGGAGAGTTTCCTGGGCGTCCCATCATGGTGAAACCAGACAGTCGGGGTGAGTACAGGAAGTAGCTGTTTAGAGGCAACCGCATGCACACAGAGCTCCCAAGTATCCTCTCTGCGTCCCACTGGTTTATAGTCGATTTACCCGCCTCGGTGGCGTAGTTGGTTAACGCGCTAGTCGTGTTGAGCTCGATCGCCGAGGACGGGGAGATCGAGGTTCGAATCTCGGTCGGGTGAACTGGGGGTGGTTTTTCCTAAATGGTTTTCCACTCTCCCTCCACGCAAATGCGGGTTCACTTCCTCTAAATTCAACCCTCCCAATTCCTAATCCATTAGAGTAATTAGTACTTAAGCGTATAACCCGAACGGGTAGTAAGACGTGGTGCTAAATATTATTATTATTATTATTATTATTATTATTATTATTATTATTATTATAGTCGATTTGTCATTTCTTTATGTTGTCCACCGAACCTAGAAATGTTTTATCCTATAAACTTTTATTATTGATTTGTAATCCCAAGGAGTCCTTGAACAAATTCAAATTGGTTGTAGAGTCGACAATATATGGCAACTACAGCAAAAACCATAAATTCAAGATGGCCACTCAAAATAGTGTAAATTTAATTATCTTGGCTTGTAATTCACCTAGAGAGGTCATTTTTGCTTTAAATCTATTCAAGTTTTCATCAGGCATTTCAATTTACATTATTTATGAACAAAATAAATAAAACATGGCGTCTATCTCACATGATGGCGAAGGGGGCACTGAACTAAGTTCATAAGCAAAGCGTGATTAAAGGTCTAAGTTTCGTATTTGACCAATCAGACATTTTTTTTCCAGATCGATGACTGGAACTACTTTACAGCATTTTGCCTTCTTATTCTTCAAAAGGTCCATTATCTTGATGGGACTACTTATCAATGATTTACAAGTAACCTAGCGGTGGCCATCTTATGATATGGTCACCATGTTTTCTTTTATTTGTAAATGATGTAAAATGAAATGCCTGATGAAAACCTGAATAGATTTAAAACAAAAATAACCTTTCTAATTGCATTACAAGCCAAGATAATTAAATTTTCACTATTTTGGGATCTTGCTGTAGTTATCCAATAGAGTCGACTCTTCAACCGATTTGAATTTGTTCAAGGACCCCTTGGGAATACAAATCAATATTAAAAGTTTATAGTATAAAACATTTCTAGGTTAGCTGTCCACCAAATCGGCTATTATTAGATGCAACTTGAGTAAATATTACTTAATACATAAAATATTTTTGGATATTTGGCTATACATTTATTAAAAAACTGAGTCTTCGTACCCGTAAGTATTACAGTGGGGGGAGTAAGGAAATGTACCCACACTTACGTGGGGGGAGGGGGGAGTGAGAAAATATTCAGGTGAAACCAACCTCAATACATCCTACCGGGATTCGAATTTTGACCCACCCGTCACTGGCAACCCAGCCTATCAACGCGCTAGAATTGAAAAATTAATAGAGAACTACCTGTTTGGTGGCCACATGGTTTTAAGGCGTCACTCTCGTAATAGAACTGGATTGCCAATGACAGGGAGATCGGGGTTTGAATCCTGGTAGGATTTACTAGGGGGAAGGTTTTCTCTCAAACGATTTCCCACTCTCTTTACGCGCAAATGCGGGTACATTACCTCCAAAATGCTTCTTCACTCATCCCCGCCCTATTAGAGTAATGATCATATATGCGTATAACCTGAGCAGGTAGTAAAACGTGGCGATGAACATCAAAACAAATCTTTTCCCTGGGTAAGTTTCAGTCTCACCAGGAATGTGTTTTATAACCAAACAAGCAAAGAGAAAACAAAGTTCATCGCCTGCATTATATTCAACTGTGTGTTGACTAAACAAATAATTGTTTGCGTATCAATAACATTAAAAATATAGTTAGACAACATAAATTACCAAACGCAAGAAAATTTGAGCAAAGAATCCAAAAATGACAAAAAATGATGACCTATAAGAAAACGTTTTCACAACCAGGGAATCATGGACAGAATGTATGTGACGTAAATAGAAAGACACTTCGTCTCTATCCGGGCCCTGAGGATGACTGATTTAGGAAAATTCGAATTATTCATACAACTAGCACAGTCACTAAAAAAAAGTTTCTTTTCATTAAAAAATATATTTATTTGAGGTATTTAACGAGCACTTTCTGAACTGATTATAACAGCACATGACTTATAAACTAACTTAAATCTAGATCAGACACAGCATCCAGCCCCCAGCCGTTATTTCATCACTGTGAAAGAGTAAACTCACATTTCACCATTGATAAACATTTCGGCAATAACAGGAATCAAACACGGTACCCTCAACTCAGTAAACAAACATTCTACCAACTGAGAAAAGGTATTTGACTCTAAAAAGTTCCAAATTACTCTAAATATATTGTGACGCTTTATTAGAGCAATGCCATTTGTTTTGAAGCAGAGAGAGCATGTTAAATCTAGCGAAATGATTACATCAGAATAATCAATATTTATAATTATTAATAAGCTAGTTTTCTTCAAGAATCATTTCAATAATTGTTGGACGCACCCTAGAGAATTGCAAACTCGATGTTGTTGGCCATTTTGAATCTTATAGAGATTAGCAAGTCTACGCTCTACAGTAGGGATCTCGGGTTTGATTCTTGGTATGGACCACTGATATTTATCACTGTGGAATTCAAGGCCTTAGCCAGCCAATAATTTCAGGGGAGGTTTGGTGGGCACATCCCCCAATTGCCGGAGGCTAGATAAAATTCTAAATGATAAACAGTTTTAGAAGCTATATGAATTTTTTTATGGCAACATTACCTCCTAACTGCCGAAGGCTAGGAAAAATTATAAATATTAAACATCTCTAGAAGCTCTCTGAAGTACTTTTTATGGTAACACAGCCCCCCTAATTTGTACTTATGCCTTAATTTTGATATGGTTTGAACCATACATAAAGCCATATATATAAACATTGTTCATAAAATTTTGGGGGGAAGGGGTTTGAACCCCCCGACTACAGCCTTGATGGAATTAGTGATTTGTTTTTCTTTCGTGAGTCGCGTCTAGAAACCATCTGGGATATCCGCATATTTTAACTAATTAAGTAGGGACGAGGAAAGTAGAGTTTAGATTAAAATGTACCAGCATTTACTTTAACAAAAAAGTGTAATACTATTTAGGAGAAAAAACCCATTAGTACACCCAGCCAAGATTCAAACCTTAAGCTCCCCGCCACCGTCAAATCGGTCAAGACAATACTTATCTTTACTTGTACAATTAGGGCCAGTTTCATAGTCAGATTTAGTACGCCTAAAGTGCGAGTCGATACTAAATACAAGACGTCACCTACCTGAAATTGAATGGAATGGGCCAGTTTCATATGCGAAACTGGCCCATTCCATTTTGGTCTAAGTAGGTGTGTCGTCCTGTATTTAGTATCGACTCGCATTTTAGGCATGCTAAGTTTCATAGTCAAATTTAGTACGCCTCAAGTGCGAGTCGATACTAAATACAAGACGTCACCTACCTGAAATTGAATGGAATGGGCCAGTTTCATATGCGAAACTGGCCCATTCCATTTTGGTCTAGGTAGGTGTCGTCCTGTATTTAGTATCGACTCGCACTTTAGGCGTACTAAATCTGACTATGAAACTGGCCCTAAGTCCTGGTTTCAATTGGTTCACCAAGTGCTAGGCAGTGGTGCGACTAGAAATTTACTTTTGGGTGGGGTGCATACAATGCATCGAAGCTGTAATATTTCTGATAATGCTTACAGTTGGTAATCTTGTATCGACACTTTAAATGCGTGGGGTGATGAATATTGACTAGTAAACTTAGTTTAATTAATATAACTATATATACCTATTATAACTCTACCTTAGATATTTTGAACTTTTATTAACATTATTTTCTGTATTGTGTGTTGGAGGGTGCGTTAAAGTTTTACTATCTGGTTAGCGTACCTATTTTTGAATCCCCCTTTCCGCTCTTTATAAAAAAAGAAGAAACAAGTAAAGTAAAGTATAAACGATCGTTCTAAATTTTAATCAAGTTACAGTGATGCGATCACTAAGCATCGAGATCGGGAATAATGCTTATAAACAGGGCCCGGACTTAGAGTAGCTAAAAATATTCAAAAAAATTACCCAATAATAAGCTACAAACAAAAACTCGTAATTAGTGCACACGACTAAATCCAACACGCACTTTACAAATGACAACAAAAAATAATGTACACAATAAAAAGCCTTAAAGAAGTAAACACATGCATTCTGCTAGATATAACATTGATTTACAAATACCTGCTTCAGAAGTAATAACTAACCTCTCCAGGCTAGTTGCAGTATCACTAGGAATGTGTAATACCTGCTTCAGAAGTAATAACTACCCTCTCCAGGCTAGTTGCAATCTCACTAGGAATGTGTAATACCTGCTTCAGAAGTAATAACTACCCTCTCCAGGCTAGTTACAGTCTCACCAGGAATGTGTAATATCTGCTTCAGAAGTAATAACTACCCTCTCCAGGCTAGTTGCTGTCTCACTAGGAATGTGTAATACCTGCTTCAGAAGTAATAACTACCCTCTCCAG